>APFE031284354.1:16759-63555 GCA_000404065.3 Pinus taeda
CCCCCCACGTCAAGGACTAGTGGGAAACCTACTGTGAGCAGAAGGATGAAAGCACAAGCTCACTATTTTCAGCCGCACCCACTTAGGATTCATTCCGGGATGCCATCAAGGAGCAGTACTACCCTGTCAAAACCTATGAGGACAAATACATCAGATGGACCACACTGCGGCAGGGACGAGACCAAGATGTGCCAGAGTTCACAAACATTTTTCATACCCTTTGCACACAGTTGGGTATAAAAGATTCTGAGCTGCATCTGGTACTCAAATACTGCGGTTGCCTGCACAAATACATCCAGGAAGAGATGGAGTTCTTAAACATCTCCTCACTCGGCACAACATACCGATACGCTGTCAAAATCGAGCAAAAGTTCAAACAGAAGAAGCGAGACTTTGGATCTGCAAATACGAAGCCCAAAGGACAAAGCCAAGGCAGGGTGACCCAAGATAACCCATTGAAGCCACAAGAAAAGAACAACACCACAAAGCTGAAGAAGAACACAGGAAAGTGGTGTGAGTTCCACAAGAGTCCCACTCATAACACAAGTGAGTGCCGGACCAAGCAGTCGCTGGTGGCCGAGTTGAAGGATTCCGAATCAGATGCATGTTCTGACCCTGAGCCAGAACCCGACAAGGGGAATGGCAAAGGGGAGCAGATCATTGATGCGGATCTCAGCGCCACTTTTGCCACTGCCAAGATCTAGAAGAATGAGCCCGAAGAGCTAGAGGAGGGGGAACGCCTTTTCCACTCACATAGGTGGGTGAAGGGTTCGCCGCTACAATTCATTGTCAACAGTGGCAGCCAAAAGAACATTATTTCAGCAGAGGTCGTGAAGCGGTTGGGCCTACTGACTACACCACACCCATAGCTGTACAGTATCGGGTGGCTTCATGAAGGACGAGATCTCAAAGTTCGCCAGCAGTGTCGCCTTCCCTACAGCATCAAACCATTCATAGATGAGGTATTGTGTGATGTTACACCTCTGGGTGTTTGTGATGTATTATTAGGCCAGCCATACTTGTGGAGGCGACATGCTTTGTATGAGTCAAGGCCTCGTGCTGTCATTATTTCTTTGATTAATTCATTATACAGGATACCAGAGGTAGCCCCACCTACCGCCACATCTTTGATCACTGCTAAGAAAGGCAACAAGCTCATATCACAGACCAGGAAATTATTTTGTATAGTTCACTCCCAAAGTAAGGGGAAGATCGTTGCTACATCCATGACCCCCTCAAAGGGTTCCTCCATGCAGCAGCAACAGCAGAAGGATACAGTCATAACAAAACACAGAAACAACTTCTCCTCACCCACAGGGGTACCACACAAGTTTCAGGTGGGCAACAAAGTCTGGTTGCATCGACAGAAAGAACGCCTTACCAGAACCCATCAGAAGCTCAGACCACTCCGACAAGGTCCTTACAGCAGCACCAAGGCTATGGGCAACAATTATTTGAAGCACAACATTCCTCCATTCCTCCACTTCCACCGAGTCTTCAATGAAGACCGTCGTCGACCATGCTTCCCACCACTTCTGGACCCATCAGAAATTGTAGAACAACTCACCAACGACCCAGCTCAGCAGAAGCTTCCTCATCTCAGGGAGGAACTCAACGCAATGGGGACCATTGCTTCCTAAGGGGGGAGGAATGATCCAGGTGGATGTTGGTGGCCACCCACCTATCTTATTTGGACCCCCACAACTATCTCTTTTAGTCTTTTTAGTTTCCTAAATTGTAGCACAATTTACTATTTTTAGCAGTTTTTTCGGGTCCTAAACTTCTGGAGCCGTTTTGAGGCCCTGAATGACGTTTTTTTGGTAAATATGGGGGCAACATGGGTCCATGGACTGATGTTTCCCTTCCCAAAGTGGTAGTTCTCAGATATATATTTCTAACGAGCTATCATACGTGTCAAACGGAGATCGTATGCCAAAGTTACGTCCCCGGGAAATTGATGTACCAATTTACCCAAAACGTTGCCCACAATTTGGCGTTTCATCTTCTAGGGTTAGGTTTTGGAATGTGAAGGGTTTTCCATTGTTTCTCAACAATAAATAGGCCTTCGAGCCTCATTGTAACACAGTTCGGAACAGTTCAGAGGCATGTAGCCGCACATCTCTTCTCAGAGATAACCTACCATCGCCCTAGCTGGTTTATTTCCAATTCTGGTTGTAAGCATATTTCGGTATTTTCCATTAATGAAATGAAGCATTATTTTTGCTGCATCTTTGTGTATATGGTTATCTATGTATTTTATTGCGTTCCTGTTTAAATCCGGATCAACTAGACTCACTTGGACTCTCTGGGGGGTTATCTTCACTCGAGACGGTTATAGTGGAGAAACTTGTGCCAGTCTGTTTCATTAAGCAAGTTGTCAGAGTAACTATTCCAACCGCCATTTCTGTATTGAATTCTGCGACGTTGGATTTCATCACCAACTAGTGTTTTCGATCCAGAAAGATACTATTTGTTTGTGGTTTGATCTCATAGATTTATTAGGCGTGTGCTTCAAATTGTTTGGTTCTTTAGAGACTTTAGGTGGTTTTATTGAGATTTTCTTTGTTTTCGTGTGAAGCAATTAAATAATTAATCGTGGTTGAATTACTGAGACAATCCCATCACCTTCGGGGGCAGCCTCCCGAATTTACACCAACTCAACTTGAAGGGCTACGAGCTCTTGTCACTCCTAGTGAAAGTAGAGCTGGGTCACCGAAGGCCGGAGAGTCCTCGTTAATCATACATCCTGATCATCTAGTTCAAGCAACAGAACATATTTCTGAACCGATTTCATTTTCCGAGGTGACTGGTAGTATCACATCTTCTATCTAATTAGCCGAAGAACCTGAAATCTCTAAACTTGAAACTGAACCTGCTGCTACTCCATCTTCGGGATTTGCTTCTCCTGCTTCTAGTGGTTCTAGTTCACCCAGGGTAGAAAATATCATTACCTAGAATCTTCCTTCTGGACTCATTTCCATTGAATAAATTGTAAGTTCGAGTTCGATCAAAGGTATAAGCATCCCTCAAAATCAACCAACTATCGAACTTAGGGAGCGTGAATACATTTTCTACAGTCCCATTAGAGGTGACGCTTGGTATATTTCGTTGACTAATTTTTTAGAAAATCCAGGTCTCGTGTCTTCACCACCTCGATTTCCTTTCCATCCAACACCCAGAGGTTATTATCTTCCTTTGAATATGTTGAGACAGTCATCCTTTTTTTCTTAGACGCCAGAAACGGTTTTATGTGGCGATCCTTCTGTTCCTCTTGGGTATCAGTCTTTATCTGGTACATTTTCAGGAGCATCTCCTCAACCCATTGAATATGTAGTATCTCCTGGTAATAATGGAACTAAACTGTTAAGTGTCAAAGAGATTCTTATGATGTTTGGTACTACTCCTAACCCGCAACCTCAAGGTAGTTCAATACCGTCTGGGGGTTAGCCGCAAGATACTCAAACACCGCCTGGGGGGCAAACTCAAGGTAGTCCATTACCGTCTGGAGGGAAACCTGAAGGACAGTACATCCCTACGGGACAGTATTTTCCTCAAGGTCAACCCCAGTACCAATATGTACCTCAAGGTCAACCCCAGTATCAATATGTGCCTCAAGGTTAGTACCAGCCTCAAGGTCAGTACTAACCACAAGGTCAGTACCAACCTCAAGGTCAATACCAACCTCAAGGTTTTCAACCAACTTCAGGTCAATCATTTGTTCAAGGACCGGGAAATGTACTGTATAATTATCAACCTTACACTCAACCTCGTTTTGGTCCTCAATATGCTCAACTTGTTATGGGTCCATACCCCGAAATGAACGTGGTGTGGGATCAACATAATCCACAACCCAGTGTGCAGTTGTCATTTCAATCTAGACAGTCTTTGATTTCTGGTTCATCCCAGCAACCTGTCCATCCTACTACTCAAACTTCTACACCTGGGGTAGCTCATCAGTCTGGGCCTAGTTCACCTCGAACTCCGTCCCAAACATTTGCTGCAACTACTGCAGCCTCTGTTCAATCCACTCCACCTATTTCTGGAGTATCAACCGCTCTAGTTTCTACTGCTCCTACATCGATTCCTCAGGCCTCTTTACCTCAGTCCGGACCTACAATCCAGACTCTGGTTTGGATGCCTGCAGGACAACCTGGGCCTAGTACGATTGTCACAAGTCAACCCCAATTTACTTATCAACCATACTAGGGATAGTACCAATTCGGCCCTGCTGTGCAGAACTCGGATTATCAGTATCAACCATACCCTGGGTATACTTATCAACAACCTCAACAACCCCAGTATGGTCCGGTTAATCCTGGTTTTCCAGGAGGATATAATATCCCAAATGCAAATCCGATACCAAGTTATCCTGGATATCCTCCTCTTGGGGCTGGTCTTATGACCCCAAGTTTTCGGGATCCAAACCGTCAGTTACCGTTTATAGCAACTTTGGATTTTCTTAACTTGTCACGCCTTACGAACGATCCCATTAATTATCTTCCGTTTTGGCAGCCAATGCCGAATAAGTTGCCCAGTGATATACCAAATTTTGAGGGGAAGTCAGGAGAAGATCCATCTAATCATGTGATGACTTACTATCTCTAGTGTGCATCGAATCCCATTATAGATGATTCAATTCGTCTTCATCTTTTTCAACACACTTTGATTGGCCTTGCAGCCAAGTGGTACATTGAGTTGCCACGAGGCTCTTTTTACAATTTTAGTTAGTTAGCCACTTCCTTCCTTAGTCATTTTCAGCTGCCAGTCTGATATGACAATGGAACAGAATTATTAACTTCATCAAAACAGTCGATGTCCACATATATTTCAGACCATATTCATGAATGGCAACGCCGACGTCGTTTAGTGAAAGTTTTTATCCTGGACCAAATTTTGGCAGAATGGTTTGTAAAATCGTTATTACCTAAAATAACTGAAGATGTAGCCAAGGCAAGAGTAGTTACCGAAGAGCAAGTAATTTCTCAAGCTCAGTACCTTGACTTAGTTTATATGCAGTCAGGTACTTTACATGAGAAAATCCCCGACCTTCCAAAACAAAATCAAATAGCTGCACCTCCCTCAAGGTCTCATGCCGCTGACAATATGATTGGTACTATTAATACCAAGAGTAAGAAGAAATCCTCCAAGAATTCTTCTCCTATTATAACTTTACTAGATTCCTCGAAGGGAGAGTCTTCAACTGAAATTTCTGCCGATGTCCATGTCGTAATCATCTACGACCAAATCAAAATCTAACGGCAAGAAGAAAGGCAAGAAGAAGAATAAGCAAAACTCGAAGGAGAAATTCGATAAACCTGAATCTATTGACGAGAAATGTAAACCTCTCTATCCTTGTCTCATCTGCGATGAGGAGCATTTTACAAGAGATTGTCCACATCGTGTGGAGGTTGCGAAAATCATCAAAGGTTCGCAAACAACTGCTATTTTGAAGGATCTTTTTCCAAGTCAAGATAGTAAGATGATAGGTTCTTCCTCTAGTGCCTCGGAAGATCCCATAATGATGATGTCGCATGTAAGGGTTGCGACACGATCGCAAGATTATGGAAGTAAGAGTCCTATTGGTGGTAAAGAAGTGGAATCTTCTAATTCCAATCCATCAACCCCAGCTCCGTCTGGTTCCAATACACTACATATCGAGAGACCAAATCCCAACTTAGTAATCAAACTGCCCGCTAAGGGTATACTTCGAAATCCAGCTTTCAATACACATGCGAGAGCTGCTGAGAACTATAACATTGTTGAAGATTTAGATGTTTCCCCTTCAACAATGTCAGTTTTGGAGGTGCTACAATCTTGTCCAGCACAGTGTAAAATGCTATTGTCGGCTATAGGAGCTGTTGATCTTCAGGACTCAAACCTCATAGTCTTCGATTTAGAAAATTGTACACCTCGTTTACCTCATCAAATGGCTTTCCAGATTCCAGTGTTAGTCAAAAACAGACCTTGCTTTAGGACTGTGATTGATGAGGCAGCTTCAACGTGTATTATGTCAATACAGTGTTCGAAAACCCTTGCTTCTCCTACACTTAATCAATCCCCAATGATTCTGACGGCCTTTGATGGCCGAGGGTTTCATCCTTATGGCATTTTGCAGGAATTACCTACAGGGGTTGAAGGAAAAACTGTTAATCTAGATGTGGAGGTGGTTGATGCCCCTCTAGATTACAACCTTCTTTTGGGTCGTAGCTGGTCTTACGCCATGACTTTTGTTGTCTCATCGGTCTTTCGGCTTATAAAGTTTCCACATAATGGAAAGATAATTACAATAGATCAGTTAACTTACTTTTTGTTCGACCCATCCTCTACTGAAAGTATTCAACATGTTGGTAAAACCGCTATCCCTTATAAGGATGTTGGGGTAGGATTAGTTAAAGATTTGGGTTTACTCGGAACTTTTTCATTTCCTCCTCCCAACGTACCACCTCCTTTCATGACTATTCATATGATTTCGTCAGAATCCATTGTTCTTGACGATCCTTGGATCGTTCCATTCAATTATGAGGTGGACTCTCTTGGTGATGCCATGCCTTTGAGTCCCTTTGAAGTTGCTTATTAGGCTGTACAGTCGTTTTCCGACTCAAGTTCAACCAATATTGATCTAGTGAATGAGATCCATGGAGAACCACTTTAAATATCAACCTCAGATTCAACAATTTTTTCTGAAACCGTTCACACTGATGATCAAATTCGGGAACTGTTGTTCGTTGATGCGTTACCATGGGAAGATCTTCATGATCTATCTTCGTTTTTACCTGAGATTGATCATTTTGAAAAATGATTTTTCCTCTATTTTTACCGTTGAATATGTCAAAGAACCGCAAAATTCATTGAACCATCCTGATTCTTAACAAAATTTAGCTAATATTTCTCGAACGGTTCCTATCGACATTTTAGTCAAACCTGGGATTGTTGAAAACATTCACATAGGTGCTTCTTGTATGAACATTGAAGTCAACACATATAAAGCCCTATTTCAAGAATTCTGTGACGTGTTTGCCTGGTCCTATGAGGAAATGCCAGGAATTGATCCTTCAATCATTGTTCATGAGATTAAAACCTACCCGGACGCTAAACCCGTCCGGCAACGTTTGCGTCAAATACACCCATTAAAAGATGCTGACATCAAAGCAGAAGTTGAGAAATTACTTAAAACAAGTTTCATTTATCGAATTCCTTTGATGGATTGGGTATTGAATATTGTTCCAGTTACTAAAAAACAAGAAACAATAAGAATATGTATTGACTATAGGGATATCAATCGTGCTTGTCCAAAGGACAATTATCCAACACCCTATATCGATCAAATTATTGATGATTTTGCCGGCAGTGAAATTTTCTCCTTTATGGATGACTTTTCCAGTTACAATCAAATTAACATTCTACCTGCCGATCAACCGAAAACTACATTCATCTGTCCATGGGGGACATTGGCTTATTGCAAGTTACCTTTTGGATTGAAGAACGCCAGAGAAACTTTTCAAAGGGTCATGTCTTATGCGTTTCATGACATCAAGCACATTGTGCAGCCTTATCTCGATGATTTACCTACCCATTCTTTACGCAGAGCCGACCATCTCACTCATTTATGAGCAATTTTCATGAGATGTAGGCATTATTAGATTAGGCTGAATCCGCATAAGTGTGTTTTCTGTATAGAAACAGGTCGTTTACTAGGTTTTTTTGTATCCAAAGCCAACATTCGTGTCGCTCCTTCGAAGGTCGAAGCCATCATCAAGTTACTACCTCCTTCGACTCTTCGCCTACTCCAGAATTTGCAAGGGAAAGCAATATTTTTACGTCATTTCATTCCTAACTATGCCGAGATTACAAAAGGTTTCACCTGGTTATTGAAACAGAACACTCCATTCTTTTGGGATGAGATAGCTAACAAATATTTCGATGCACTTAAACAAGCGTTGACCCATGCACCGTTATTGCATCCTCCCAACTACAACCAGGATTACTTCTTGTACCTCATCGCTTCCCATTCCACCATTGGGATGGTTTTAGTTCAACAGGATGAATTCAAAAGTGAACATGTAATCTATTATCTTAGTAGGACTCTAACTCCAACTGAGTTAAAATATTCACATGTGGGGAAACTGGCCTTAGCTGCAGTCCAAGCTGTTCAGCGATTTCGTCGTGACATTTTGTTACGCAAAACCACAATCATTTCTGACTATAACCCTATGCAATACATTTTGACTAAACAATTGCTAGGGGGAAAGTATTCCAAATGGATTGTCATCCTGCAGGAATTTGACTTGGAATTTGAGAAGGCAAAGTCAAAGAAGTCTTTGGTTTTTGCGGAATTGATGTGTGACTTCCCTCGCTGATACCGAACATGTGGCGGAAGAACCCATTGCAGATGAATCCTTGTTCCTTATCAACACTGTTGATCCATGGTATGGAGATATCATTGTCTATCTCTAGACCCAATCTTTTCAGCCAGACCTTTCACGATCTCAGCATCGGAAAATACGTTTCCAATCCAAACCTTACACTATTATTGGAGATACTCTTTATCATCATGGGGTGGATTCTGTTTTCCGCCGTTGTATTACTCATGATGAGGCTAAAAAGGTTCTTAATGACTGTCACTCTGTAGCGTGTGGCGGTCATATGGCTGGGTATGCCACAGCCCAAAAGATTTTGCGTCGTGGTTATTTCCTGGCCGTCCTTATTGAAAGATTGTGTCACTGTAGTCCAGAAATGCCACAATTGCCAAATTTTTGATTGTAAGATGCACGCTCCACCTGCTCCTCTCCACCCTATCATTTCCATTGGCCCATTCGCAAAATGGGGTATCGATTTTATTACATGTAACCCTCACTCAGCCGGAGGGCATGAGTATATCATCCTTGCTATAGATTATTTTACCAAGTAGGCCGAGGTGATGCCTACATTTTCGGCAGATGGCAAAACTGCTGTGATTTTCATTTTCAATCATATAATTGCTAGGTTTGGTGTTCCTCAAGCGATTATCACTAACCATGGGAGTCATTTTCGAAACATCATGATGACTGAACTTACAGATCAGCCTAGCTTACGTCAAGATAGTTCCAGTCCATATTACCCACATGCAAATGGTTTGGTTGAAGCAATGAAAAAAGTTCTAGTCACCGTGATCCGACGAATCATTGGGATTGATAGGTCGAATTGGCATAACATGTTATTTTCAGCGCTTTGGGCATACTGAACCTCAGTCAAAAAATCAACAGGTTTTACTCCCTTTCAACTGGTTTACGGTTTAGAGGCAATATTACCCATTGAATGTGAAATCCCGTCATTAAAAATTGCCGTGCAATTATTACCAACCACTTCCGAAGAGGAAAAATGTTTATTATATTGATCTCAATTAGATGAGAATCGATGTAATGCTGCATTAGCTGTCGAAATTCATGCCAAACAGATTAAAGCTTAGTATGATTGGAATGTTACACCCCGCAATTTTTCGGAAGGAGACCTAGTCTTACTTTACGATCAAGCAAATGATAAGCTAGGGGTTGGAAAATTTTTACCCATGTGGCATGGTCCGTATATTGTCAAGCGAAAGCTGGCAAAAGGGGCCTATGAGTTAGAAGATTTTGACGGTGTCTCTTTAGGTAAACCTAGGAATGGGCTTTATCTAAAGTGATATTATGCTTAAAAGATTAGTGTGGAGATTCTTTAGACTAGTTTATTTCTAAGTTTGGTGTGATTTTAGATTAGGAATGTGTGCTTTACTTCAAAGAATATTTTTCATTATTATTCCTGCTTATCTTGATTTTACTCTTGATATTGCAGATGTTGACATCTCTCCAAACATACATCGGTTTTTGTTAGGCCCCTATACTACTAGAGTAACCCCTTATTGTTATTAGTACAACCCACTTATTATATTGATGTACCCATGTAACGCCCATATTGTTACTATTGAGCCCCATAGAAGCCCACTATTATTATTATTGTGCCCTTGCATTATTATTGTTATGTAGGCTCTGATTTTGTTATGGTCCCTTAGACTCCTATATATAGAGAGGAGGTCTTTTCATTTGAATCATCCAAGAATTATTCATTTATATAAAGGAGGTTGCCCCCTCGAAGAGGCTGAATTCTAAGTCGTTGATCTATCTTTTCTATCTTTTCTTGAGCTGGTTTCATAACCCTCCACCTCCATCAATAACGTTTCTTACAAATTGGTACTTAATATCGATATCCTTAGTGTTAATATGATAATATATATTGGTATAAAAATGGATAACACTTTGACTATCACAAAATACAGTCACACTATCCTATGTTCTTCCAACCTCACCCAAAAGACCCTTCAACTAAATTTCCTCCTTGCAATCATGCAAAAGAATGATATATTCCTCCTTGTTAGTGGATAAAGCAATTTTTTCTTGAAGCTTTGACATCCAAATGATATTTCCTCCTATATGAGTAAATACATAACCTAAAGTAGAGCTCCTCCATTCCAACTCACCTGTAAAATTTGAATCAGCATAACAACATAAAAAATCACTACAATTTTCAAAGGTAATGTAATAATCACTTGTTCAACTAATATACCAAAGCACCCATTTCAATTCTCTCTTTAAATATTTTCCATATACCTATTGATAACACCTAATGCATGTGAAGTATCTAGTCTATTACATTCCATAGTATACATCAAATATGTTATGCAACTAGATCAGAAAACATAAGAAAAGATAGATCAACGACTTGAAAATAAACCTCTTCGAGGGGGAAACCTACTTTACATCACATAAATGAAAAATTATTGGTTGATATATATATGAACAATTAGGGGTCACGATATAATTAGAGCTTACATAACAATAATAATGTAAGGGAATAACAATAACAATAACAATATTGGGCTTCTATGGGGCGCAACAATAACAATATCGGTGCTCCATTAATAATAACAATAAGGGGGAGACACTAAAAATAACAATAAGGGGACTACACTAGTATTATAGGGAACTAAAGAAATATCCCACTACATTAGGATATGTTACACAACACATATAATCCTTTTCTTCCTCACTACTAGAACATAAACTTAAAGACATCTTAGGATTAAAAGTTAAAGGTATATTTACAGGTTTCACATTATTCATAACAAATTTCACAAGTAATTTATTAGCATAGTGTTTTTTTTTAAACCCGAGCATACCATTTTTCTAGTTTCTATGTATATATATGCCCAAGATTTGTTTTGTTGCTCCTAGATCCTCCATATAAAAGTTCCTAGCCATATAAGCCTTCAAATTATTGATCTCGTTGATTCTTTTTCTTGGAACAAACATATCATCAACACATAATACCAAGATAATTAATATATCATTCAAAATTTTGAAGTAAACATAATGTCCATGTTCACTTCTAGTATAATTTAGGCTCATCATGAATTAATAAAACCTCTTGCACCATTTTTTGGGAGATTTCTTCAAGCCATACAATGACCTCTTGACCTTATAAACTTACCTTTTTTTATGATGTTTCATATCCTTCTAATTATTCCATGTTTATCTTATTTTCCAAATCTCCATATAAATATGTTCTTTTGACATCCAACTAGTCTAACTCTAAGTCAAGTAAAGAAATTTGTTTCAATACAGTACGAAAATATGCAAGCTTAACAATAAGAAAAAACATTTCATCAAAATCTTAACCTTCCATTTGACTGTGCCCTTCTGTAGATGATTTGGCTTTATACCTTTCAACATTACCATCAATTCATTTCTTCAACTTGTAGACCCACTTACGCCCAACAACTTTTCTATCTTTAGGAAGTTCTACTATGTCCCAAGTTTTGTTTTTCTCAAAGGAATCAACCTTTTCTTTCATTTTCATCTTCTATTTTTTATACATAATGTTTTAATTGATGACAACTAGTGTTATTGATGTCAAATCATAAGTCTAAAGGAGTAGTAGTTTCATTCATGAATCAAAGGGAGTAGTATGATAACTAGTTCTAGTGCATGTCCTAGTCAAATGATGTCAGTGTGGTCTAAAGTTTATTGTGTTTTTGTCAAAGTTATGATGCCCATATGAATTGATAGATGATATAGTCAGATATCCCTCTTTGAGACCTTTCCAATAGTATATCGCACTTGGAAAAAATCCTATTGGAAGAGAGGGTATGATAATTCGAAGTTGGTAATTGAAATGATGACCAACAACATCAAATTTATTTGAAAAAATCAAATTTGTTAAATATTGCACATATCTAGAGTGGATCTATGAGCTTGTGGTGAAATATTTGGTGGATTTCAATCAAACTTTCACATTGTTTAATCCATTAAAGTTTTAGCATTGTCTAGAGAATTTGGCCAATGAAATCTCATGAAGGATAGATTAGATGTCAACATGCCAAAAGTTTAATAAGGGCCACCGCTCCACAATGGCCCATTCCTATATAAAAAAATTGACATATTTGGTTAGACCCTTTGGAAAAATGGCACATGGACCCCCCTGTATAGTCATTGATGACGTGGCAAACTTGACATGGATGTTGAAGTGATGTATCCCATGTGGAAATGTGTCCACAATGGCACATTTCCATTAGTGGTTAGCCTAAGATGGTGACATGGTACTAAAGGGTGCCATGTCTAGTGAAAATGATGTGGTGCAATGAGGATGTTACGACATCCATCATGATGCCACGTGACATGCCAATATGGCACTTTCAGTTGGCCAATAAGGACTAAAACTGGTGACAAGTGGTCCACATAGAATGAACCACATGGAAGGTATGGAATCATAGTGATGTCAATAGTCAAGTATCTAATGATACTCAGATCCCAATCATTTGATATGGTCCCATGGGTCAGTTTGGTTACTTAAGGGTGCTCCCATTGCGTATAAATTAGCAGTATGGTTTGAGATTTAAGAGAGCATTGGAGGTGTGGATAGCAACATAAAGGCTAAATCTTCGTGGTTAGTTTGAAGAAGCAAATTCGAGTTGTTACTTGGTCAAAAGTATGTGGTTTGTCCATGGGCCTAATGTGGACATCACAATTATGACATGGAGATTCATGTCTGTTTGATTGGTTATTAGCCCTAGTTGTGGAAACTAAAACATTTTTTTTTGTTTTTAATGTGGAGAGCACAAATTTGATGTGTAAAATCCTGTATGTTTGATTGTTTATATCCCTATATGTGAGAACATATTTCTCATGTGGAAAGCCCTTTCCATTTGATTGGTTATGCCCTTGGGTGTGGGAACATAGTTCTAATGTGGAGATCCCTATACATTTTATTGGGTGTGGCCTTGGTCTGGGAGTGTAGTTTTGATGTGGAGAGTCTTGTTAGTTATGGCCCTAGTTATTAAAGAATATTTTTGACATGGGAAATCTTGTCCATTTGTGTGGTTAGTGGCCCTGGTCATATTTGGAGAGCACATTTTTGACAGGGAGAGACACTTATTTTTATTGAGTGTGGCCTTGGTCATGTTATTATCATGAGAGTGAATTTCTAACATGGATATTCATGTCCATGTAATTGGTTGGTGGTATTGGTCGTATATGGAGATCGTAGTTTTGAAATTGAGAGTTATGTCTATTTGATTGGTTGTGGCCCTCGACATGAGACCACATATCTAGCATGGAAAGTCTTTTCTGTTTGATTGGTTGTGCACTTGGTCATACCCTCATGTAGAGAGAAGATTTCTATTGTGAAGTACATAGTTCGCTTGGTCGTGGTCATGGCCTCACTTGGACAGTGTAGCCTTGACATGGAGATTATAGTCTTGGCATGGATAAGAAAAGTTCGTTTCCTTGGAATTAGTATGACGTGGCAAGGACCTTAGGGATTTTTGTAATAAGCATAGCATTCTGGGCCTACACGAGGAACTCAATAGCACAATTGGGGTAATGTTAGTTGTGCCCTTGTGAGGTCAAGGGATTGAGCAAGGTGGAAGGTTGATTATTTTATTATTTTATTATTTTTAACGATGAAGAGCCAATCTGTCCAACATTTAATCCAATGACAGGTAGCCATTTTGTAGAATGATTGTAAAACTATGTGCATTTTGTAGAACATGCTCCCAAAATAACTATTTTGTTTAATATTTAAGTTTTCTAATGTTTTTTTCATCAAATTAAGAGCAAATTGATTTTTGAAAAAGGACTTTGGTTGGATTCTTTTATTAATTGATAAAGGGCAGCTACAAACAATTGTCAACATCAGGGACGTCATCATTATTAGAAATATGAGTATGTGAATAGCTTTTGGATATGTGAACAGAAGGCAATGTGATTTTTTTTATGATTTGAGCTTGTGGATCTAGTTTCAAATGTTGTGAAAAGTGGTCCACATAAGGTTGAATAAGGAGGTGGGTGCCTTAATCAAGCTAAAGCATACAACAAGTCAAAGCTTGCACTTTTTTTATATTTGTGCATCAATTAGGTTATAGAGTATTGAAAGTGGGTGCTTGCACATTTTGGGGGTTGGTGCCTTCAAATTTTGTTTTGGGGGTTGACCCCTCTAGTATGTTGGTGTATTAAAATCTATGTAATCAAATTGAAGAAGATAAAAAGAATTTGTGGTTTTCTCCCACAAGGGTTTTTGCATAAAATCTATTGTTCTAATGTGTTGAGATGATTGTGGTTTCTTGATGCATAGGTTTCGTTGATTGTTATGCACATTATTTTATTATGCACTACTATATATTCAGTTATTGATGAAATGATTCTGAAATCATGAATTTGACATTACACTGATTCACTTCCCGCTTTCAGTGTGATATTTGGTCTAACAAGAGGTATTGTGGGGTGATTTAATTGTTAGTTAAATTACATCAATTAATTGTCAAAACAAGGTTCGTATTGTTGTGAAGTGTATGTGCACAATATATGATATAGGTTTATTTTTTTATTAAGAATTAAATTCTAGTCTATCAAATTCAAATGCAAGTTGTAAATCTAATCTATTCAATATTTTTCCTTATTAAGTACACACACATGTTCTTTCTATAAGGATTTCTTCAAATCAAAAGGAAATGAACTAAAATTTAATAAAAAATGAGAATTATAAATCTATTATATCTTGCACAAATGAAAAGATTATGACACTTTTCTTGAAAGAAATCTATTCTTCTCTTGACTAGAAATGAAATTATTCTAAACTCACTCTATTCTTGAAATATAACTAGAAATCAAAATGGAAATGAACTTGAAAGAAATTAATAAATATGGACTACAAACTTGTAGATTACTAATGTGCACTTGCTATTATTAGAGGCAATATGAACATGGACTTAAATACGAGACTAAGCAAAAAAATTACAGGGAAAAAACTTAATTAATGAAATATTTTTGTGTTTCTAATTTTGATTGTGAGTGCTCAACTTGTCTGAAAAACCACTAGTAATTGAACTAAACTAAAAGTGGAACATCAACAAGATGCAGGACAATTGCAAAATCAAATGGAAACAACTTATAAAATGAAAAAAAATAGCATAACTAAGTTATCTTACGGCCCTTCAAGGGGCCCTCCTATCAAGCGTGAAGGTCAAATTACTCAAATCAATGAACTAATCACCAACACATATGGACAAACGAAGAATAAAGTATTTTTTATTATAAAATAGAGTTTTTATAACAACAATTACAAACTTTAAGGATCTTAATGATTGTCCTCGTTTTCCCAATCAAGGCTATATTTATATCGTCTCTAATTATTAACAAGGGAGCCACTGCAGTGGCGGTAGTCCCTGCCCGGGTCTGCCACAACAACAATACAAAATTGTAATTATCTCACGGTGCGTGACTTCCCTGGCACATCTTTTGGGGTTGAAGCTATGTAATCAGAAGGTGGTTTCTAGCTCAAGAAGCTGATGCAACTCCTGCAAATCTCAACCCTCGAGCCCGACGTGTTCTTAGCCACTTCAGCTTCTGTCATTACTGCCTCCTGCAGTACAGCACATATAGCATTATAAACTAAATAAAACAGAAACCTTAGAAAAGTTATGTGAAGATTTTATATCAGGCTGTAAAATAAGATGCTAAGTATCAATCTTAGCACAGCGAAGACTAAAAAAAAAAAGAGATTACCAATTACTAAACAGATTATCATCTTTAATTGTCCAAAATAAGTTCCTCTTCATGTAAGCAAGATTTCCCATCAAAAATATTTAAAAGCAGCCATTTATTTTCAGTACATGCGTGGAGTACCTGTCTCTGTCTTCGATTCGGTATAATATTCATTGCCCGTGCCATAATGTAGCATGGCAAAAGGAATCCAGCAGTTCTTAAGAGGAGTTGAAAAGGAAAATACTTGAAAATCAGAAGAGCAAACAAAAAAAACCAATTATGTCTGTGGACTTGCAAAAAGTGTTTTGCTGAATCTTTCACCAAAGACAACCATTTGACAAACTGGTAGTTTAAAACATCATATGTTACAATTGAACAGAATCATGACCATCTTCCAGTTGAAAATAATGATGTCAACCAATGCTTCTAAGTAAGAAAATTACTGTGAAGAATGTTGAAACATCCTCATCTCCTCCAGCACTAGCTATGGCTAGGGCGTGAAGTAGAAGTAAAAGGGCCATGAACTGCCACAGAACAAGTATAATGAATTTAACAGTTATTCCATCAAAGACATATTCATAGAAAGTAATCTATCATGTGTACACGCTTCAAATTAGAAAGCTACCATACTAACAAAACTAAAAAATTACTAATAATTAGAACCATAATCAGTAGAATTGATATGCAATGATTGATCTTCAAGAATCAAAAGATTTTAGAAACAAACTGGCTTACAATTAAAGCTGCAGACCAGCAACATGCAGCACCACTTGAATTGCCTGCTGTGTATTCATCATATTCAGGTTTCAAAAGGCGGTGTTCTGCTGCAGCCATAGCTGTCACACGAGGATCATCCAGGTCCAACTCAGATCCCCAGTTTCCACTGATTTAGGAGATCACCGAGAAATTAGAATGGTTTCAAAAGGTGGTGTTCTGCTGCAGCCATAGCTATCACACGAGGATCATCCAGGTCCAACTCAGATCCCCAGTTTCCATTGATTTAGGAGATCACCGAGAAATTAGAATGGGAAAGAATCCATAAGTTTTAAAGGACATAGTTTCTACATATTCCATGTGAAAGTACAGTATCAAAAGCAGATATTTCATTGATATAAACTCTAATGATCCATCCATGCTTTATTGGAAAAAAAAACAATAATAATTTATCAGTCAAAACAGAAAAGTTAATTGCAACCTGAAAACAATTGCAGAGGAGAAAGCTTAGCTTGTAGACCAAATTGTTACCTGATATCAATGGCAATGCCACCAGAATGAGGACGCTGAGCTGCTGTATACCCATGTTTGTAAGTCTGTAGTTTCAGAATAACAAATGTACATTTCTTAGTTAACGCTATACCAACATAGTCCTCTCAGTGTGAATTTTAAGGGTCCCCTTCAAAATTAGATGAGGAAGCAAAATTGTTACATGCAAACCAAAAGTCTAGAACAAGTTCTAAAAGAACAGTATATCAAGTTTAAAAGTAATATCAGCCATTCTTTAAGATTTCCATGCACATTGGCATGATATGCAATTTAAAAGTAATATCAGCCATTCTTTAAGATTTCCATGCACATTGGCATGATATGCAAGTTACAGAGGCATTCACCAGAAAATGTAAAATATATGACCATATGGGTTCACCTGTTGGCAGATCTCACACGTAGCAGCTTCTGCTTACGCAATCCGCTGCTTTCCATCAACAGGGTTGGCTTCGAGGAGTCTAAAAATGTCTCCAACGTTTCTAAACAGGATCGCCAATCCCGCAAATCCTTTTCCTGTCTCAAATCAGGAGCAGGGTTCCTGTCTCAAATCAGGAGCAGAAGTACCCTGGCAGGATTCGAAATGCCGATCTGATATTGATAATGTATCGGCCGATTTCTCCGATAAATCTTTCGTTACCGAAATGCATTTCCAAGCAGTATATTAGAGACCAGTGGTAAAGTGCCAGGCTCCATGGCGTGTCAAAGAGCCATCATGCACATGGCAGAAGGCTAACATGCAAGAGTTTTTTTTTACCGTGCGACACGATTTAACATGAAATTTTGGTGACTATCCTAAGTTTCATCAAAATATGCCTTTTTTAAATTTGAAACAGATTATCCTAAGTTTTATGAAAATCATGCAATCTTCCCGGTCTGAAAGTTTGGATAAAAGTTTGTTTGCAAGTGTATAATCAATCGGTCCGGCAATAAGACCTCAAACACAAAACTCTGGATAAAACAAAAGAAACCACAACATGTTTATTTAAAACTTTGGTTAAATGATTTGGTACGCCCAAATTAATATGAAATTACAGCGATATCGATCGCTATAGTCCCATGCTCAGGCAGGGACTAATAACCAAATAAATTAATGCAAAAAGGAGAGTTCACTATGTGACAACTAGGTATTTGAATTGAAAAAGGTATCAGTTTCTCATGATTTTCTCATTTCGTAGTAAATCATGAGGAAGATCTTTGTCTACACATCAAAAAATTGAATTCAAACACTTGTTCTATTGTTGTCATGCTTTTCCATACTTTCTTGTTGTTGAAACTATTTTCCTCAAATCCATACACGTGAAAAGACAAGAGTTGACTTGCGCTTTGACTGATCATATCCTTGTTATTTATGGTCTTTTGATTAATCCTAGTAGTTGGATGCTCTTGTCTTCAACATTTGACATCTATTTATGTTTATTCTTCAAAACCTCTAAAAACTATCTAACCAAGGACTAAGCTGTAGAAATTATCACTAGCTATGGAAATTGCGCAATTCGGTAGCCATAAAAATATTTTAATCATTTTCATAAGGAAAATCTAAATTATGAGCTAAAAATGTTTGATACCTTATATTATAGCTAAGAATGACGCAAATGACCTTATAATTATTGGACAATTGGCATTGCTTGGATGGCTAGTGGCTGCAAGTGTGTTGGCATTGATGTCGACAATCATGTTAGGAGATGTGTTAGGCAATTGACATTGTCTGACAGTTAGAAAGAGTGTTGGAATTGATGTGAACCAGACTAGCATAGACGTTTATGGTCATAAATGTTGGCTTTGATGTCCACTAGGCTAGTTGTGATGGAAACAGATGCTACCATTGATATTATTGATGTGTCAAGCTCAGGGGGATTCATATGTTTGTTGTAGTCTTTGTTAGAGAACCACCATAGTAGCTTATTGGAGAAGCCTTAAAATGATGACTATGGTGGTTTGGAGTCCAGGATTCCAGGCACAAGAAGAAGAGTCAAGGTGCAAAGAACAAAAGAGAGTTTGCAACCATTTTTTAGGTTGAAAATGGGGTCAAAGCCTACATCAAACCTTCTCCACTAGAAAATTCTCTGAAAGCGATTTCCAATAGTATGTGGAAATATACAAATGGTCTCTTGGATAAGGTGTTATTACTATTCAAAATTTGATGACTTAATTCCATGATACCAGAGTTAAAAGGTGATTAGAGGAGTCTTGGTGCATAGCCAAAGTTGGCAGCAATGCTGAACTCAGCGAAGATGATGGCAAAGAATATATGTGAAGAAGGAAGGGCTTGGAACCTCAGAAGGCTCAAAACCTCAGAGTATCGAAGGGTCAGTGTCTCGGGAGCCGATTCTTGAAACACTGGATATCAGAAGGGCTGAGTAGGAAGAACATCAGAACTCGATATTAGAAGGCTCAAAACATCAGAACTTGATATCAAAAGGACTGAATACTGGAGTAGGCGAGAATCTTGGAATATTGGAGCCTAGAGATTTTGAAACCTCGGAACCTCGTAAGTCCTTATAAATTGAATTATTTTAAAGATGTCGAGATTGTGAGGAACAAATTTTACAAAGGAATTTTCTTGCGAAACCATGGACCCAAGAACCCTTTCTCTCTCCTCTGATAGGACACATGGAAGCAAGTGACTGGCCTTAAGGAGATGATAGTGGAAGATGATGTCAGCATGATGTGGCTGTACATAGTACATGTGGTAGTAATATTCAACATTATTGGGTCGCCTAATGGGGAAATATAGGTGACACATTCCACTACTAAGGAGATGCCACATGGATATGATGAAATCATTATGACATCATCTTAGAGGTTAGAATATTGGAGGTCAGAAATCTCGTAACTCCTGTGCAATTCCTTTTTGAAAAGGTTACGATACAAGTAGATTCCGATGTTGAATGGAACTTGGTCATGGGGACCCAAAGAATCAAGGGCACAAAGTAGGGTCTAGCTCCTCAGTGCTATGGAGCATATCAAAGGTTGGATATATAAAACTCAGCTACAAAAGAGTTTTGATAAAAGTTATGATATATGGGAGCTTCCGATGTTGTTGGAATTTGGTCATAAAGCTAAAAGAACCAAGGATGATGAGAAAAGAACATGAGGATATAGGCCACTGGAAGGACTCAAAAGACCTTAGAACCTAAGTTCTATGCCATCAGTCACAACACCTAGTCCCATGGAGGAAGAAAAAGAAAGGTCTAAGAAAAAGGGACTAAGAACCTTGCGATCTTGTAACATCTTCTTAATAAAAGTTACGAAATGAGGAGCTCCAATATTGCAGCACCTAAGTGATATATTGGTGGTCACATGTAGCAGTCCTATGGAAGAAAAGAGGCTAAGCGCCGATATGAAAGGGGATATAATCAAAAGGGTCGTGGAGTTATATTCGACAACATTGTTAATGGAAAGCCTTTGGGCTTTGGATGAATGAGTTGGTAGCTAAGAGTAATTGTGTGTAAGATATTTGGTTCCTGATGTAATGGCATCTGCAAAGATCACTGGGTTGAGGAAGAAAGGACCACAATTATACAAAAAATAGTGTTGAGGCCTTTCTCCAAGTTGAAAGAAAGCTACCTATGATCTTCTTGTGCACACTTCATTGAATTAAATGAAAAAAGATGCCACACCGAAGTACTTGTCAAGCTTTGTGAACCATGAATAAGCATGGAGATCCTCGTTGGAGTATGTAGGTTGATTGAGAATTAATTCTCAGTATGGAGAAATGCTCAGGTTCCCATTCTCAGTGTTTAATTCAGCTGTAGTGACTAGGTCAGACACAACAACAAAATGGAGAACCATGCATGAGTAAACTCAGGAAATGTGAATCGAAATGTGATGGTTGTCAGAGACAATGTAGGAGTGAAACAAAAAATAGGATTGTAGTTGAGAAATGTGTGGGGAAGCAACATTTTTTCTAGAGAGAGATATGTGGATAGAAATGTGTGTGTGTACATTGTTGCGTGAGTGGGCGAGTGATATAGTGCTGCTGAGAAGAGGCCAAAAGTGCATATGTTGAGGAAGAAGGATGAGTGATCCTGTGCTATGGTGTGAGAGGTCGAGAGAGCATGTGGAACTAAAGGGGCCAAGAGTTGAGAGTATGTTGTTGAAGAGAAGAGTGCAGAGAGTGTTTCTTTTTAGTGAATTTTGTTGAGCTGAATAAGAAGTAGCTACAGAGCGAGTAGAGAACAAAGAATGTTACGTGGGCCAAGGCTTGGAGAATAAATATGATATCAGGCAGAGTGGCGTCCATATATAGTGAACATTAGTTCATTATTGAGTGTGGGTTGGTTCTTGCATACATGAAGTTGGTGCTTCCATCTCTAGTGGGTGTCTAAAGAAATATCAGGGGTTGGTGCCTCCTGCAAGTTGGTGCTTGCATAAATCCAAAGAGCTACAATTTGGTTCTTCACATGGCGCTTCTAGTAAGCTAATCATGTGTCTACAAATGGAGGCATTTTGTGTTTCCTGCTATTGGGTGCTAGCAAACAATCAAAGCGAGTTGGTGCTTTCTGTGAGTGGTGGCTCACAAAAATATTGATGTAATAGAGTAGGTGCTCTTATTTTATATCAATAACAACAACAAGCTTTGGTGGTTTTTTCCCAAAAGGGTTTCCACGTAAAACCTTTGGGTCTCATGTGTTTTAAGCTCACAATGTGTATGCTTGTGTTGGTTGATATTGATGTTGTTGTGGTTGTTAATGGTTCCTCTCATATAATAGTTTCCAAGTTTGAATGAAAAATAAATTGGCATAAAAAGTTAAAATTAGCCTTAATAATAATTCACCCTGCCTCTTAGTATTAACAATGTTTCCAACATTAATCTTTAAACATGTCAAAAAATAATTATGGAATGGATGAAAAGAAGGGAAAATATGTTAAAATAAGGGTAATTTGAGGCTTCAACATTCCTCCACGCTGAGGATGTTGCGTGTCCTCATGCAAAAATTGAAAATCGAAGAAATCTCTTTTACTTGATTGCTTCTAAAGCTTGGTCAAGATGTCCATGTTTGATGCTCCTTTAATCCTATTCTTGAGCACTCTTTTATTTTCTTTGAGCTTTTCGTTATTATTATAATTCTAACACATCCTTAATAACATAATGCCATTTTGTGCTTTAATCATTTCATTTTCTTACCTCATGTACTCTAACTCATAAATGTCCTAGTTGAGAATATAAAAAATTATCTTGTTCTCCTTTAGAACTAGTAGTATGGGCCTCAGAATTAACTATAGAATCATCATTGCGTGCAACTTCTTCTTGAGCTTCCTCAGAATATTTTACGTTCTTCTGGCTCTCTATTCCAAAGTCTCTAGAATTCTTATTGGGCTGGTTTGATTTCAGGAGTTTTTCTTATTAGACTCTGATAGAATGAAGACTTTATCACTACTCACATTTCAACTTCATCCTCTCCCTCAAGATTGACAGTTTCTAGAGGCTCTTGTTGAGTTGGCTCATTTGATCGCTTGAAATTTCGCTTAATTATCCTTAATTTTTTCTCTGGCTTTACTACCTCCTGAGTGGCCTTCCTTTTATTTCCTTGTTTCTTCTTGTTTTCTATCTTTGTCTCCCTTTTTATTTCTAATTTATTGACATTTTGGCTGGATTGATTTCTTATAACATTTTGTTTGTCATTTTTTGGTTTAATATTTTCCAAAAACTGGCTAAGGGGAGTGTCATCCTTTATTTCCTCTTGTAGAATTTCCATCTCTGTTAGCTCATTATGAGTCAAATCCTCATTTTCTTCTATTTCAGCTTTAGGGTTAGGGTTTTGAGATGCTTTGCATTAAGTCTTCTTAACTTTCATTTTCTCCTATTCCTCTTGTTCAAAATGCAACAAGAAAATCCTATTTTAATTTTTTCCTTGAATTAAATTGTAATTCCACATCTCATGACAACTTGTAATAGTTAACTAAGTTAATTTTACTTAATTGGCTCAGTTAATTCAAGCTAGGAGTCAAACTAGAGTCATGTAGAGTGTATCCTACTTTTTAAGAGCCTTGGTTGAGTTTATTTTGACTTGTAATTATTCAATTTAGTTTAATTGAGTTAAATTCAATTAAACTAGTTCTAACTGATGGAGGAATTAGTGGGAGATCTAGTAATTGGGTATAACCTGCAGTAGTTGTGTTTAACCAACAATGATCAACCATTAAACTAAATATTAACTCATAATTAACTCATGCATGTAAGATCAGAGGAAGACCCAGTTGGGGTTGGAGTTCAGGGACAATTTAGTATAAGTTGTATAATAATATGAATTGTATAGGTGGCACATGCAATTAGAGGAAGGCCTATGAGGATTGCACAATTGATATTTATCTAATTTTCTAATTAAATATGGGCTAATTCCCAAGGAAACTGTGGAAGGAAATAAGAGATTGGAAGGTAGAAAAATTAGCTAAGTATTAGCTTGAGCTTGTTGGGAAGAAGTGAGATAGATTGAGATAGTGTAGAGGTTGCTTGGGATTGAGAAAAACATTGTAATATTCTCATATTTTTTGATTAATGAAACATATAGATAACAAGGGTTTTTAGCTTTGGATTTCCCCAGAAAATTATTGTGCTATGTGTGATTGAATTCTTTCTCTTTTATGCTGTGTGATTTCATCGTTTGGTTATTATTTCTGCTAATAAGTAGAGTAGCTTCAAGTTAATTATATTAGCATATTATAATATGCAATTTGAATATACAAGGAATTTCTACATTGTATCAAAGAGGAAATAACTACAGAAGAGGGGAATATGAGTTTAACTTTTGTAGGAGAAATCGAATCTGTAGTATCATAATTCAAAGCTAGCGAGATGTTGTTCTACAGATTGAGACTCGAATATGCCCTTGAGGGTAGTTCAAACTATATGGATTGGAAGGACATAATGGAGGCAGTGTTGGAAGACAATGAGATTAAGGAATTCATAGACAAATATATTCCTAAGCCAGCTAATGCTTAATATCTGGTAGAGTGGAGAAAATGTGTGGCAAAGGAGAGAAGGATGATCCTAGAAGGAGCTCAAGATCATATTGTGTTGAAGCTACATGGTAAGGAAACTCCATTTATAATATGGAAGGCCTTGACAAACCTATTTCAAAACAACAGTGACCACAAGAAGTTGGCACTGAAGGATAAGCTCAGAAAAATCAAGATGGAGAAGGGTGAAATAATACCGAAGTACTTGACCAAGTTCACCCAATGTCAGGATGAGCTTGGAAGTGTTGGTATTATAGTTGCTGAAGATGATCTGGTGAGCCTATCACTTCTAGGCCTTCCCGAGAGCTGCCACAACTCCCAAAACTTAGTTAATGGGAGGG
The DNA here is from genome assembly GCA_000404065.3 of Pinus taeda. Lineage (NCBI taxonomy): Eukaryota > Viridiplantae > Streptophyta > Pinopsida > Pinales > Pinaceae > Pinus > Pinus taeda. The sequence continues at coordinate 41,373 of APFE031284354.1, forward strand.
AGAAGCTACCAAAGTGGGAGTGATTGTGGTTTGACTTGGTACAAGAAGAGATTTGGCGGAATACCAGAGATGGATCCTCATCCAAGCATGCTGATGAGGATAATTGTGCCTTAGATGGAAAGGCAAAGAAATGGAAGGGGAATTCAATCCATTCAAAATTAGATTCTAGTTAGGACGATAAGAAGAAGGAAATGTTGAATATTAAATGTTTTCAATTTCACGAGCTGGGACACTATGCTACAAAGTGTTTGCACAATAAGGCCAGTAAGAAGATCTCAGGAGGAGTGGTAGGTGAAGCTCTTGCTTCACAATTCAAATTGGATTCCACCCTCATTGATTGCATGGTGACATCGGTGATGGGTAGTGTGTGGTACCTAGATAGTGGAGCCTCATTCCATATGATCGTCAAAAAATATTTCTTCAGTGACTTAGAGGAGAAGGACCTCCAGATGCACATCGAGATGGGAGATGATGGGAGGTATAACACGACTGACATTGGTACTGCTTCCTTTTAGAAGGATTTTGGTTCTCCTATCACATTAAAAGATGTCATGTATGTTCCAAGTTTGAAGAAGAATTTGGTTTTAGTTTCAATGTTGGAGGATCGTTACTATGATGTGATATTTAGCAAGGGAAAGGCTTTCCTTCATTGCATAGCCTCAAGATGAGTGAAGTGGATCGAGGTTCGGGTGAAGAACCTCTACAAATTGGATGTAGAAGACTACATTGCTTTGAGAACTAAATCAGAGAAGGTGTAGAGCTGAGACATCAGTGAGTTGTGGCATAGACCATAGGGTCATTTGCACCACAAAGCTTTGAAGATCATGTAACAAATTTCTACAAGACTTCCCAAGGGTACACTACAGTAAAGAGACACATGCAAGGTGTGTACATTATGGAAGTACACTAAAGCTTCCTTTCATGATAAAGATAGTAAAGCACAAGAGATCCTTGATCAAGTTTACTCAAATGTGTGTGGACCATACTCGATAGCCTTGATGACCAAGCACAAGTATTATGCAATATTTGTTTATGTTTTTTCTCGTGTTGGATTTTCTTCATGCAGAAGAAAGATCATACATTCACTAAATTTTGTGAATTTAAATCACTTGTCGAGAAAGATACTGGCAGGAAAGTTAAAGCTCTCAGAAGTGATAACGGTGGAGAATATGTGTTGAATTAACTCAATAAATTATGTGCATCAGGAGGAATTCGATGGGATTTAATAACACCTCATAACCTACAACAAAATAGGGTGGCTGAAAGGAAGAAAAAAATTATTGTGGGAGCTGCATGAACAATGTTACATGATTGGGGACTACTGTTATACTTATGGGTTGAAGCATGCAACATATTTATTTATTTTTAGAACAAAAACCCTCATCGAATTCTTAGGATGAGTATATCAGAAGAAGATTTTTCAGGTAAGAAACCAGATGTGGCACACTTTAGGATCATTGGTTCATCAGTATAATGGCATGTTACCAAGGATGCATGGACAAATCTAGAGCCAACAACTGAGTTGGGCATATTTGTGGGGTACACTAATACACCTCACAACTATTGGGTGTACTTTCCATCCAACATGATGACAATGGTTCGTAGAGATGTCAAGTTCAATGAAGAGAAGGCCATGATATGTTCCCTCGAGAGGGAGCTTTAGTTACATGCATATGAGGAGCTCTTAGCTCCAAAGGAGGAACCTCATGATGATGTGGAGCAACCACATGCAGAGGAGTAGAGAGTGGAAGCACCCACTCATGCAGAGACTTCTAGAGATGGAATAAAGTGCACTAGAGAGGTTGAAAGATTGATGCATGATGCTAGAGAGAATGTGGGAGAACCCACATCATAGCACAGGAAGAGGAAGTCACTAGTGTTGAAAATAGCAACAAGAAATGCTAAAAATAGCATTCAAAATATTCCAATTTTGATTTGTCCTTGAATTAGAATTGAGAATTAAAATTCAAATTTAGTCTCACCAGCTGATTGAAAAATAATTAGTTAATTCATCTTGGATTAATTAGTTGGAGAAATTCAATCTAGAAGTCTTTGTGAAGTCATGCAACAGTTATCCCTCAAATTAAGGAGATTATCCCTTAATTAAGGAGATAAGGATGAGTTGTATTTGAGTTGTAATTAGTTAGCTCAGTTAACTAAGTTATTTCCAGTTAAATTAGTTCCAAATAGTTTGAGAAAATAATTGTGAACTTAGTTAGTTAATGCATGCATGCATGAAACTAGTGTACACCAGATAACTGAAGATTCTCTCATAAATAACTCATGCATGTCTATTCAGAGAAAGATCCAGTTGAGATTAAAGACATGGACATTGTACTATTAGTTGGAGGAATTTCCCTATAAAGGAAACTCATCCATGCAGAAGGAATAAGGTTCCTTGAGGATTACACAGTTTTACGGTGTGTTGGAGCAGTGTGTGAGATCAGTGTCACTCAAGGTTACAACTGGAGCACCCAGGGAAAACTACACAAGGAAATATGAGGCTTGGAGGGTAGAGGAGAAGGTTTGTGAGAAGCCTTGTTTACCTGTGAGCATCCAGGAGGATTGTACTGAGAGCTGGATAGCTGTGAGAGCTAAAGCTTTGTGTAATTCTGAGATATTTCCACCTTGTATGATAATACAGATAGTGGGGTTTTTAGCTCAGGCTTTCCCCTGAGGATTCTTTTGTGTTTCATGTGTATTTGTTCTTCTTCTCCGTTATATGTGTTATGTTTGATTTTCCCCAAATCGATTAAGCTTCCGCAAATTTGATTAGAAGTAGATTAAGTATTTTGCTTTAGTACATTGCATAATCAGGTTAATCTATAGTGAGAAATTCTACAACCAGATCGGTGCATTGACTACATGGCTCTAATGAGTGAGAGTGTAGAGGTTGATCCATCATCATTCGAGGAAGCAGTGCAACAACCAATATGGGTTGATTCCATGGTTGAGGAGTATGACTCCATTATCAGAAAAGGTGTTTGGGAAGTGGTCCCATGACTAGTGGACACGTGAGTGGTGAGTTCCAGATGGCTTTGCAAGTTAAAGCAAGAAACATATGGGAGTGTGGAGAAACACAAGGCCATATTTATGGCTAGAGGGTTCTCTTAGGTGGAGGGATTAATTACAAGGAGACCATTTCTCCAGTAGCAAGGTACTATTCAATTATATCTATTCAAGCACTGTCAACGCAAATGGGATTGAAGATACATCAGATGGATGTGAAGACAACATTCCTCAACAATATGATTGAGGGAGAAGTGTATATTGAGTGGCCAGAATGAGTTGATACCTTCAACATAGAGTCGCATGTGTGTAGAATTAATTGAGCATTATATGGACTAAAACAAGCACCCCATGCTTGGTACACTAGAACTGACAGTTATTTCATTGGATTGGTCTTCACCAAAAGTGAAGTAGATGGGAACCTTTACCATATTGTGGTTGAAGGTAAATTTTTAATTATAGTATTATATGTTGATGATCTGATTCTAAGAGGTGATGAGAAGCTGATAAAATATTGCAAAGAGGATCTTGCAAGAGAATTCGAGATGAAGAACCTGGGCTCATGCATAAATTTATTGCTATGAAAGTATGGCAAGGAGATGGGGAAATGCTTATCTCTGAGGGCAAGTATGCCGATGCGATATTGAAGAAGTTCCAAATGGAGAGCTACAAACCCATGGAGACTCCTATAGAAGGAAACTGGAGGAAGGAAGATGCTACTTCATGTGAAGTAGTGGAGGCTACTATCTATATACAACTTGTTGGTTCACTTATGTATTTGGTGAACACATGACCAGACACGTGTTTTGCTGTTAACCAGATTGGTCAATCCATGGTTAAGCCAACTAAACCTTATTGGAAGGTAGTTAAACATGTGTTGAGATACCTTAGAGGCACCATTCAGCTTGGTCTTTGGTACGGATGGAAAAAGGGAGTGAAGATTCAAGGCTTCATAGAGTAGATTGGGTAGGGATTCCATCTGACAGGAAGAGAACATTAGGGGGAGTCTTCGGTATTGAGTCAAAAAAAAATTCTCGGTACAATAGGAAGCAAATATCAATTGCACTCAATTTAGCATAAGTAGAGTACATGGTTGTTAGTCAAGCAACTTGTGAGACTATCTGGATGAGGGAGATCCTTGTTGGGTTGTTTGGTTAATAGGACGTGGGTTGATAGGGATGTATATTTCTCCAGACCTTATATTCCATATTGCAGAACTTGATACTCATAATGAAGCAATGAAATAGATCACAGATTAATTCACCAGTATTGTTGATGTGGTTAAAACCCTCAAAGAGGGAAACAGTCCATGGCCTGAGCCAAAGTGGCCACTTCAGGAAATTTATTAATAAAAGAATGAAAATTTACATAAGCTTCTCTCATGAACGGTTACCCTACAAATGACCCTCCATGCTCTTTAAATAGAGATCATGGACCAATCAGGTGTTAAGCCACAAATCAAGTTTGGGTAATATCGAGGAGAGAATGAACCGTCAGATCACTACATATCGTGACCGTCAGATTGTAAGTTACAAAAGTACATAGCAAAGAAACACACTTTACCTAAATCTACACTAGACCAAGTTATACTTAACCATTTCCTATGTGTTGGAATATCCTAACATCCCCCCTTAAGAACAACTTGGGATAGGATTGAAGGATGTAAAAATATGACATAATAGGAGAAGGAAGGAGGCATTAGAGCCTATCCCCCCTTAGTGACAACTTCTTGAACTCCAACCATAAATCTAAGTTTAGTAAAATTCACTTCTGTGAGAGCATTTTTAAATATTTCTGCAACTTGATCATCTGTTGAACAATATTTCACTTCAAGAACATGGTCATGAATGATCTTTCTGATGAAGTGCATGTGCAGTTCAATGTGTTTGCTGCGCTGATGTTGGACTAGATCTTTGCATAGCTGAATGGCACTTTGATTATCACACCAAAGTGTAGTCAGATGCTACTGCTGAAAGCCAAACTCTAACAGGATCTGACGAAGCAATAGGGCCTCCTTACTAGCTTCTACGACACCACGATATTCTGCTTCTACCGAAGAAATAGAAATGGAAATTTGTTTCTTGCAAGCCCATGTAATAGGTCCTGAACCAAGAGTGAATACATAACCTACAGTAGACTTCCCATCATCAAGGTCACCAGCAGATGCGGCCCTCAAATAGCTCTGATACCATGTAGGAATTGACAGGGTAAGTTCCTCAAACAGAACACCAAAGGACACCGCTCACAAATAGATCACAGATAAATACACCAGTATTGTTGACGTGGTTAAAACCATCAAAGAGGGAAACAGTCCACGGCCTGAGCCAATGCGACCACTTTAGGCAATTTATTAATAAAAGAATGAAAATTTACATATTCTTATCTCATGAACAACTACCCTACAAATGACCCTCCATGATCTTTTAATAGAGATCATGGACCGATCGGGTGCTAAGCCATGGATCAAGTGTCAGTAATACTGAGGAGAGAAGGAACCATTAGATCACTACATATTGTGACCGTCTGATTGTAAGTTACAAAAATACATAGTAAAGAAACACACTTTACCTAACTCTACACTAGACCAAGTTATACTTAGCTATTTCCTATGTGTCGGAATATCCTAACAAAAGGGAGTGAAGATTCAAGGCTTCATAGAGTAGATTCGGTAGGGATTCCATCTGATAGGAAGAGAACATTAGGGGGAGTCTACAGTCTTGAGTCAACAAAAATTTCTCGGTACAATAGGAAGAAAATATCAATTGCAGTCAATTCAATAGAAGTAGAGTACATGGTTGCTAGTCAATAAACTTATGAGGCTATTTGGATGACGAAGATCCTTGTTGGGTTGTTTGGTCAATATATGGATCCTACAGTGATTTACTGTGACAATCATAGTTGTATAAAACTCTATGAAAATCCATTTTATCATGATCGGTACAAGCATATCGACATTCAGTATCACCATATATGACATTGTGTGTATAGGAGAATCATGTTGCTGGAGTACATTCCTAGAGAGGAAGAGGATGCAGATATTTTGAAAAAATTGTCAAGATGAAAATTCAAGTTTCATAGAGATAGGACCAGGGTAGCAGCTAATCCATTCCTTGTTGAGAGGGAGTGTTGAAAATGCAACATGAAAATCCTAATTTAATTTTGTCCTTGAATTAAATTACAAATTAAATTGTAATTCCACATCTCATGATAACTTGTAATAGTTAACTAAGTTAATTTTACTTATTTGGATCAGTTAATTCTATTTGGGAGTCTAACTATAGTCATGTAGAGTGTATCCTACTTTTTAGGAGCCTTGGTTGAGTTTATTTTGACTTGTAATTATTCAATTCATTTTAACTCAGTTAAATTCAGTTAAACTAGTTCTAACTGATGGAGGAATTAGTGGGAGATCCAGTAGTCGGGTGTAACCTATATTAGTGCGGTGTAACTATCACTAATCAAAAACTAAATTGAAGATTCAATCATAATCAGCTCATGCATGTCAGTTCAGAGAAATACCCAGTTGAGATTGGAGTTCAGGGACAAGGTACTATCAGTTATATAATCATTCGAATTGTACAGGTGGTGCATGAAATCAGAGGAAGGTGTATGAGGATTGCACAATTCATATTTGTAGAATTTCCCAATTAAATATGGGATACTTCCAAAGGAAACTTCATAAGGAAATAGGAATTTGGTAGGAAACAAAATTGGCTAAGCATTGGCTTTAGCTTGTCTGGGAAGAAATGAGATAGATTGAGATAGTGCAAAGGTTGCTCGAGCTTGAGAAAAGCATTGCGATATTCTCATATTTTTCTGATTACTGCAGTACACAGATAACAGGGTTTTTATCTATGGCTTTCCCTAGAAAATTATTGTGTTATCTGTGATTGAATTCTTTCTTTTTTATTCTTCATGATTTCATCGATTGTTTATTATTTCCATTGATGAGTAGAGTAGATTCAAGTCAATTGTTTTAGCATATTACAATCTACAGTCTGAATCTATAAGGATTTTTTACACCTATGAAACCTCTATGAAATGATTTCTAACTAAAATGTTTTACCAATTATCACCAATAGAGTTCAAGTGGGATTAAACAAGAATTTTTACCAACCCATGGTGATATAGATCCCTATTACTATCTATAGAATCCTTATGTATGTTTCCATTTTCTTTAAGCTCCACATCAAGTAATAACTGGAAAATTTAATTATTTTCCTTCAACAAAGTGCATTAATAATCTTACATGGTAAAAGAGTAAGGTACCAAACCTACCTTCACAAATGAGAAACTTCTAAAGTACAACCAACAGGTTCCTCCATTTGAGTTTGAGTCTTGTGACCAAAATTACCTTCCTAAAGTACAACGTGTTCATGTTTGGATCATGTAGGAATGTTTTCCAATACTCATCTTTAAGTCTTTTACTTTTAAACCAGGTTTCACCATGGTGAGTAAGTTTTGTAGCCTCTGCTATGAAGGACTCCGTAATTTTCAACCTTTTGTCGCCTATCTCTACCTCCACAACATCGAATGCTATGGAAACTCCCTTTTGACTTCTACTTCATATTCCTAAAAGTTTTCAAAGAATTGATGCAATTTTACCTTTGCAGCTAGTCCCTGACTCGCGAATAAGCACTGAGGAAATTGGTTCCATGTGATTCAAACCTAAAAATAACACCCATGATGATAAAGAAGTTGTGCTCTCGAATTGCCTCTTTTGACAAGGATGGATCAGAAAGGATGTCAAGGTAAGGGGTGAAATGGGTTGATGGTGGTAGGGTATGAATGAAATAGAAAGACGATTGAGTTTGAATACAACTTTTCTTCTTATGATGATATCCCACGAGTTAGTTTGATTCGGTTTAGTAGGACCGTTAGGATTTAAGAGATTTTTTTTTTTAATGATGAGAATTTTAATGATAAATAGGTGAAGAAAAGATTTTATAATGATGAAATGAGTTACGACAGGGTTAATATGTTAGAATTATAACTGCGGTCATCATTTCAAAAGGTGTGTCAAAATCATTATATAGGCTTCATAAATCCATCATTTCCTTAAGGAAAATTGGCTAAATACTCTATCTACATACCTTTTGATGTAACCGCTCTATTTCATTTTTAGATCCATGATGCTTTTTGGATGTTTATTGGTTGAATAATGTTGCAGGTCTATCATTAGCTAAGAAATTTGATCTGAGCTACGAAATATCGAGAATTATGCAACTAATTCCTCAGTTTTTTTGGTTTCTTTAAAACTTGTTGATGTCAATGTGACTGATCTAATTGATTCTAATTTTTTTTGAGAGTGTTTCAAATTATTGGAGATTTCTCTTTAGAAAGAGAAACAAATCTCCAAAACACCTATTAGATTTGGAAATTTATAGAAAAAGTGGGATAAAAGAAATGGGTAAAAGAAAGAAGGAATGTGTGAAAATATTAGTTGCCAAGGACCCCTTTGTTTGCAACAAATATTTTCTGCATAAAAATTCTAGCAATGTTGGTTTGCATGCCAATACTTTTATTTTAAATTTTTTAGAAAAGAAATTGCAATTATTTCAGTGACAAGGTTCAACAAAAACTTTCCTTTCTTCCTAACTTCAAATTGAATTCTCTTGAAATTTTTTGAAAAATTATTCTCTTGACAAGGGCTTATGATATGAATTTAATCTATACCCATTAATAAGGAAGGTAAACTTTTTTTCATCAATAATTCTAATTATGACTACTCCATTATCAGAAACAATATCTATTGGATAGGGAACACACCAATGTGTTTAAAATTTTCCTTGAAGATCCTTGAACTTAGAATAAAAAAAAGAGCCCAGTCAGCTGGCTTGAATTTCTTTCCTTTGATGAATTTGTCATGCCATTTGGTTCTTTGTTTTTGTATTATGATCTTTCTTAGTAGGAATCTTGTTGGATCTCATCTAGCTCATTCAGTTGTGCCAATCTTTACTTTTGAGCTTCAAATAAATCAAACCCCAACTTTGTTGTTATTCTATAAGTCTCCACTTAGAATTCAATTGGAAGCAAGACATGCTTCCCATCGATAAGCCCATAAGGAGTATGTCACTAGTGTTTCTCCATGTGGTCTAGTATGCTTAAAGTGCCTTTGGAAGCCTTTCTACCCAGTTTCTTCTATGCAAGTGTATAATATTGGTCGGGATTGCTTCAAGTCATTTATTAGTAGATTCCACTTGCCCATTGGCTTTTGGAAGATATGGCGTATATTCTGTATTGCTCCATAATTTTCTACACCAACTTGGATGTTAATTGAGCACCTTGATATGCCATAATTTCCCTTGAGACACCAAAATGAGTGAAAATATCCTCAAAAAGAAATGTAACTACATCATTTCTAGTAGCAAAATAAAGTGGCTTAGATTCTACCCATTTTGTAACATAATCCATACAAATAAGAATATATCTCTTGTGTTTAGATGGAGGGTTGATGGGACCAACAAAATCTAGAGCCCATTTTTCAAAAGGCTCTACAAGTACCTAAGGTAGCAAAGGCATTTCATCTCATTGTATGTCCTTCCCATTCTTTGGAAAATATCACATCTTTTGACATATTCCATAGCATATATAAAAAGTGAAGGTCAGTAATATCCAAAAAGAAGGACTTTGTAGGAATTTATTCTATCAGTAAAGTATCCTCCACATGGTTCATCATGGAAAACTTTCAATATTTCTGGTACTCCATCTTCTCAAACACATCTCTCGATGATCGGATCAAGTCCACTTCAGTACAATTCTCCCTCTATCCATGAGTAAGGTGTATTATTTTGATAACTTTTTGTCTTTCTTTGGCTAATAACTATGGGGGAAACTTTCTTGTAGCCATATCGTTAGCAATATCTGCCAAACAAGGATTTTTAGTAGATATTGCACAAATATATTCGTCAAGAAAATTATCTTTTATAGGGGTATCAATATTATCCCTTTTCATTCTTGAGAGGGGATCAACAACAATGTTTTTCTTTCCTGGCCTATCCAGAATGGTAATATTGAATTCTTATAGTAATAACAACCATCTAGTAATCATGCCATTAGTAATTGGTTTATTCATTAAATATCTGATAACATAATTATTTGTATGAAAGAAAGTTTCATAACCAATAATATAATGTCAAAACTTATTAATGACATGAATGACAACTAAAAAATACTTTTCTTTTACTATATAATTTAACTTTGTAGGAGTCAATTTTTTACTTATGTAATAAATAGCATAAGGAGTTAAATCTTTCTGTCCCAATACAACTCCTAAAGCTATATCTTAAGATTGGTGCTTCAGTAATTTTCTATTTTAATGATTCAAATGCTTTCTGGAAGTCAAAATTCCAAACAAAATTACAATATTTTGTAATAAGTTTAAATAGTGGAGAATCTATTTTTGTGAAGTTTTCTATGAATTTTATGTAATATCCTATAAAACCATGAAAAAATCTAACATCTCTTTGACAAGTAAGAACTGATATTTTAGAAATTACCTCTACCTTAGATGCATCCACCTTAATTCCATCACCTGAAATATGGTGACCCAAAACAATTCCCTCATTAAACATCATAAAACATTTTTCATGGCTTAATGAAAGATTTGCTTCTTTGCATGCATTGAGAACTTTTTTATTTTTTCAAGAGCTTCTTCAATAGTGTTTCCATATATACTGAAATCATCCATGTAGAATTCTATGCAATCATGAATCAAGTCAAAAAATATACTAAAACTGTTTTTTGAAATGTTGCAGGTGAAATACATAACCCAAGAGGAAGTACCTTGTAAGCATACATACCACATGGACATGTAAAAGATGTTTTTATCTTGATCTTTTGGTGCTAGTTGAATTTGGTTATATCCACTAAAATCATTAAGAAATGAAAAATATTTGTTCCTTGCTAAGGTATCTCATACTTGATCAATGAAAGACAATGTGAAATGATATTTTAAAGTAGCCTTATTCATTTCTCTATAATCAATGCACACTCTACACTTTCCATTATATTGAGGAAAAATCACTAAAGGTTAGACCCATTGACAATCTGATATTGGATAAATGAAATTCACATTAAGCAATTTTGCATGTACCCTACCTCGACCCTGCCCATACGGTAAAAAAATGATGACAAGTAGATCCAACGATCATAATTGTACTAAATAATCATGTGGAAAGAAGTGTGAGAAGCCTCTTGAATGTATTCGCCATTACTATGATAATAGTTTCCATGAAGGTCCTTGTGATTCTTGCAAGATTTTGATAAATGGTGTTGCATGATTTTGTGGGAAAAAATAGGAGAAGATAATTTGAGGAGATGTGGAGATCATGGGTGAATTAGATTCAAAGAATGATTTGTTTAAATGTGAGAATTCGTGTATGAAGGTGATTTCATGTCATAATCAAAAGTTTATCCAGAGATTCCATCCTGAAGAAGACGAAGCATGTGAAATGTTACATGAGAAGATTAAGTCATATCCCTATGGCAAAACCTAATTGTAAACTAACCAGAGGAAGCGCTGCATGGATCATGTGCCAACCTACTCAGTGATATGTTAGAAGGCTCTTCCTTATGGAAAAAAATTGTGAAGGACTTCCCATGTGGTTCTCATGATATTTTTTGCAACAAGCCTTGTGGTAAAACAAGGCAATGTGGAATCCATGCATGTACTAGGACATGCTATTTACCTCCCTGTGACTCAATCTCATCGTCATCTGTTAGAATGTCATGTTGGCAAATTTGTGGAGCTCCAATGATAGATTGCAAACATACTTTCATAGCTCCATGTCACCCATATAATCCATGCCTTGATACAATATGAAAATCTCTAGTAAAAATATTATGTTCATGTGGTGGTTTAACATCATAGGTTCCATGTGATGTTGGAGGAGACAATACGAAAACTAATCCAATTTTTGAAGCCTTTGAACAAAAATTTCCTTCTCCTCTTCAACCATTACAATGACATTGAAGTAGAGTGCCTATTGGGTAAATACAACTTGTTTTTAATGATGAGCGTGCCAAGTTAAAGAAGTATGCCTTTGGCCTCTACACAACAAAGGTTAATATATCATATGTGAATTCATAGATTTTAGATTTGATAACCAGAGAACCAGAATGGGTCTTAGATGTTGAGGAAAGGTTTAGATTCCTAGTTTTGCTTAAAACAAAATGCATTCGTTTGCATGTTTTATGTGCAATGCCCAAGGAGAAAAGGGATACATCAAAGCTTCTTACAGAAAGATGTAAGCTCTCTATATATTTTGCATGAAGAGATCCAACATGTATTTTCATTGTACAAGCTATAAAAAACTCAAAATCCCCTCGACATCGTAGCATAAATTCTGGGGGTTCAATTCCTACAACATGGTAGGTGCGTCCTTTACCATTCAAATCATCTCTATTATGGATATGAAGCTTTTAATTTGCCTATTTGATTTACCATGTGATGAAAATGTGAATTCACTTATTTTTAGATTTGGAGGTGAGTGTGAGCTAGTGTGGCTGAATGGAAATAATGAATTAGTTATATTTAAAGATCACACAAGAGTTGCAACAACTCTTAAGGTTGTAAATCATGCATTCACATACCAAGGGGCCAATGAAGCACCTGCAACAAATATAATTCCCAACCATAGTGTATGATATACAACAAAATGATCAGTTAGTTGAACAAACTCATGCATGGAAAATAAATGAGCAAAGGTCAAGTGATGGTTGAAACAATTAGCAATTTTATGGTATTGAAGATTTAAGGAAGCCCTCACATCATGTATATTTTAATTGTAATGCCATAAAAAAACATGTTTCTATGGAAATTTTTATTATCAAATATGTTAAATTTGTTATGAATTAATTAATAAAATTATTTGTTTTATTTTTTATCCTAGCCAAATTATAGTAAGGAAATTTAGAGCACAATCACCCATTTCAAGAAGAAATATGGAGGAATTGTACCAAAACAACCTATGATTTCAAAGGTAACAAATCACGATCTATTTCTTTATTTATGAGGCATTCATGTTGACATAATCAGACAAGGTCTTTAAATTGAACATAGGTATCATGATTTGTAATACTCAAGGAAGCAAACTTAATATTTCATTGTAGCATGGTCCTCTCCTTTTGTTGATATTTTCCTGCCTTTCAGATATTGCCTTATGAATTTTTCTTTGCAACATCTAGTGCAATTTCTAGTTAATATAAGTTCATAAAGATTGAATTCATGTAACTTCATACATAAATTGATTTAAATTTTTCTTTCGTAATCATTTGGTTTAGGATAATAATTAAGTAATATATTTTTTGCAAACTTGTGTGGCAGCGATTACGCTGTCATGCAACCCTTGTTAATTTTTGTCATGAATTATAGAACAAACCACTATACACATCCTCACTGTGATAGATGTTATGGATATATTTGTGAATAATATGGTGTAATGAAGGTCTCTCATCTAATTCTTTTATTGAAAGTATTATCGTGCTTGTCATCATAATATTCAAAATATCATTCTAATTAGCTTAGTGCCCAACTGATTTTTCAAAACATGAATCTATTAATCTATTCAAAAAACCCTTTCTTAAATAATATGAAATCACAATCTCACCCAAAAATATATCGCTCAATTATAATAAAAATGACCATTTTATTAATTAATTAAACTACATTTTGATTTTATAAATTAATGAAAGTAGTAAAAAGCTGTAAATTATAATCGAAAATTCACTAAATTAATTCATATTATGATATGATTACCTCTATGCAAATTAGTTAGTATAACTCATATTCCCAATAAATGAAGTTATCAAAACTGTGAAATGTGTATTGCTTGAAAAAAATAAAAAATAGAATGTTTGAGAGTTGGACGAAGTGGTCAACCAAGTGTCTTGTCAATCCTCTATGATCATTCAGAAAGTGGTGAACAATGCACCACACTACTTTGAGATAATATTTTTTATAAGTATCAAAGCTGGGTCTGACGATTAAACTGTTCCAATAGCTTTTCCAAATGAATGTTAACTTTGTAGGTGCCGAAATTGAAACAACGACGAAGAAAATCCCTATTGCCCCATTTATATTATGATAAAGAGTTGGGGTCACCGAAAAAAGAATTCCTTCACGTATACTTATTAATTAAGGCAGTTGTTTTTAGTGAGATTTTTTTTGGAGGTTTTTTAGGTGGGTTTTTCCGGTCAAATTTCTCTAAAATCGGGCAGCAATTTATTGAAATCGCAAGTTTGATAGTTAATTTATGGACAATCAAAGCGTCCTAGAGGTTTTTCAGGGTGCTGAATCCAAATATACAGTTAAAAACCCATTTTAAATATTACAAATCAAGATTTAACCTCAATTTTTCCGTTGGGTTCCGTCACCAGAATCTCCAAAAAATCGCACTAAAAACAACTCCTTAATTAACAGTCACGACCAATGACCAACAATCCGTCTACATGACATGTAACTTTTATTAAATTTTTGGGGAGCTGCCATATTTTTTCTTGTAACTGAATTCGCAATAAAGAAATTTGAACCAGAATCTCTCGAATTTCAATGATTCCACATGTCTTTGATTACCAACTAAAATACCCCAGACATAAATTATTAACAGTCATAAATAACTTCCAAATGATCTATTTATTGGTTTCCACTTTCATCTAGTGAGGATGAAGGACTATTTTATCCAATGACAATGGGCATCTTCGTGAATGTTTTTTTTTTTACATTGTTAAATTAGTTTAATAATATACCTATTGAATTTATAAATCTACTAGCTTGTTTTCAATGTTTCAAAAAAATGGGTGATTAGGAAAATGATTCAATTTTTTTTTAATCTAACTTCCAAAGTTGAAAAAATAAAAAATAAATCATCCTCGTTAAAATATGGTGGAAAACATATTCACGAAACCTAACTTCTAAACCAAAGGAAATTGGTACTACGCAATCCAACACATGGAACTATTATTTCAGAAAGCCACTAAAAAAAATTAAAATTTACATATATAGCCCAGCGGATAAATCTAAAATTTACGAATACGCAAGAGAATAAAATTAACAGGTTTTGGCTCTGATATACAATTAGGAGTTATTAGTAAAGTTGGGTCTAGTTTTCAAGGTTCTCTGCCTAGACCCATATCTCCTCCCAATTATGAAGAAGTTGAGGATGAAGCACCAAATTTTACTTATTTCAAAACTTCTCAGTCTTCCTCAAGTTTATCTTTGAAAGTTATATTAGAAGAAATTGTTAGTCTTGAAAATATGATGCAATTAGTTTATGGAGCTACCCTAGCCAGGGAACAACTAGATTTACTTAAAAATAAAATAGAAAGATTCAAAATATATGAAATGAAAATGACAGGACAAGAAGACATTGATGAGTCTTCTAAACATAAAAGAAATGAGTCTTTTAATTTCTCACATAAAGCACCAAGGACTACAGGTTCTGACATAGGATCAAAATCTCAAATCAGTGTGTTTTCCAAATGGACACGTCATATGTCACCTATAGAAACCAAAGATAAGTCTCTTGATATCAACAATCATGTTTCAACCTTTTTTATTAACTTCGTTTGCTTAGATAGCGACCAAACATTGATCATATTACAAAAAAATTAATGCATGGGCTAGTAAAAGAAAAGCAGAACTCAAAACTACATGGAAAGATGTAGTTATCTAGATAAAACAGGCATTAACCAGAAATGTCAGGCTTTGGTGGGAAACATTGAAAAGAACAAAACATGTTGAGATATTAGATAATGAAGAATCCCTCCAAGCAATTTTAATGGCATTATCTCATGAATTTATAAGCATTCTACCAACTAATTTTGATCATTATGCTTAGATGTTTATGATTAAGAAATTATGCAGCCTATATATATTAGATGAATACTGTTGTACGATGCAGAAGTTGTATTACAAAATCCTATATCACCAAAATGTGCATATTTACGACATTATATAGCATCAATAACAAGGACAGCTCCAAATTTAGTTCACCAAACATTTTTCACTCAAGGAATATGAGTTGAAACTCTGTCCTTAACTTATTTACAACAACATATTCTTACAATTCCTAAAATGAAAGTGCAACCTATAAAACTAGTAATAATGTTAAGAAGCAGTTGGGTTTCAGTCCTAATCTCTGCAATTCCTTTTCAGAAACTTACCACTTTGGATGTTTTAAGAACTCTTCCAAGAAAGATTCTCATATATCCCAAAGTCAAAGGTGTAAGTGTTACAAACAAAAGAATAGATTCTCCAAGAATTCTAGTGGGCCTCATTATCAAGAAAAGAGATCCCCTAGGAAAAGGTATGTGTTCAGGAGAAGATGAAGACTAGCTAGAGAGTCTAAATGTTTTATTTGTGGCAGAAAAGACCACTGGGAAAACAAATGTCCAGAGAAAAATAATAAAGGAATTCATAAAAAAAATCATGGAATTATTCAACTCCACTTACGATCTAGTCGATTGGGATCTAGTTTTTGGATCAAGTTTCGAATGTGAATATTTCTCTGTAAATATTGGTTCTAATAGTGAAGTTGAAAATGATTTCCAGAAGATCACAATTACAAATAACACTGAGAGTGAAGATGATTGTACATATATTTTTGAATGTTTCATTTTTTCTTTTCATGATGTAAAGCACCAAATAGAAAGTCTCCAAAAACAAAAGGATTCCCTTAATCCCAGCTTGATTATTCATAGGAGAAGGATCTAAGAAAAATTTGATAAAATCAGAGAAACAATGTCTCTCTATTCCCCCTCTGAAGATGAATTTGATCCTGAAGAATGGTTTAGGTCGGGTGCAGAATCTAGCTTGATAAATCCTGGAAAAAAAACCAGTCGTGATAGTGTTCTTGAAGAAATCCAAAAGATTGAAGAAATTTTTCAAGAAGACAAACAACATATGGCTAAATTAATAGAACAAATCCAACAAAAATTACAAAAGCTAGATGAGCTAAATTCTAAATTTGTTTCATTTATGTTTGATAAAACACACACACCATTTGGTTTGCGTACAAAAAAGACAGAAGGTGAATCGGTAAGAAAGATAAGTGGAATTGGAGATAGAATGGTAATTCCAATAGCCATTAAAGTCCGATGTTATAAGAGATACCAGTTGGATGCTCAAATCGACACAGGAGCCATAAGCAACTGCTGCAAGTATAAGGCTATTCCAGCTTATTACTGGAAACTAACAAAGGTACACTTTAAAGTTGTTAACAAACAAATTATGCAAATTTCTTATGTTGCTCTTGATTCTCCTCTACTTATCGATTCAACACTGGTATATGTAACCTTATACAATTATGATACTGGATCTGACATACTTCCTGGATAAGATTTTGTTAAAATACACATGCCTATTATCATTGAAAAATACCAAATCACATTTAATGTTCAAAATGAAAAGGTATTTTTTCCTTCAAAAAATGCATTCACTATCAGGATCTAGCCTGATAAAGTGGACACTGTTGAAGAGGCAATTGAAGACTTATCGAAACCCCGATGCATTTGGTACAGGGAAAAGCATTTTGTTTCACTTCCTTTCAAAAGGGGGTATGACCAAATATCTCAAAAGGCCTTTGCAAATCATATGAGTCCTCCAGAGTAGAAATTGTGTCAAGAAGAGATTAAACAAATCATGGATAAGAAATTAAGTGAGCCCTGCAAAAGTTCATGGGATTGCCCAACCTTTTATGTTAATAAACATTCAGAGAAGAAAGAGGGTAAAAAGAGGTTGGTAATAATCTACAAAGTGTTGAATGAAACCTTAGAACCTATCAGGTATCCGCTACCCAGTAAAGAAATGCTTCTAGAAAAAATATCTGGCCCTATTGTTTTTAGTAAATTCAATTTGAAACATGGATTATGACAGATAGGCATAAATCCAAAAGATAGATACAAAACAACCTTTGTTGTTCCAGGTGGCCAATATCAATGCACAATTATGCCCTTTGGTTTGAATAATGCGCCTTCCGAATTCCAAAAGTGCATGGAAGATATTTTTCATGCTTTTGATTTTATTATTTTATATATTTATGACCTGTTAGTTTTCAGTTGGGATGTATAGGAACATAAAAAGCATTTAGAGTTGTTTTATCAACTTTCTTTTAAGCATGGCTTAGTTTTATCTTCTTCACAAGATAAATTCATTATTGATCAGACCAAGATTGAGTATCTTGGTGTTGTCTTGGTTTGGGTGACCCAGGTTCGATCTATACTACACACCAACAAAAACCCTCAAACATTGGCTCTTTTGGCAACGACCTGCAATAAGATTGCAGTCTCACCCAAAGTGACTATGGGAGGATGCAAAGCGAGGTTTCTGCAACCTTGAAGAATGTGGATATGTAGTATTATTATGTTCCTTTTTCTTAACATTCATAAATCACTTTGCCACATTAAATTAATCACTTAATCATATCATATCAAACCGTAAACCATCATTGTGCTGAAATCAAACTGTAATAACTACAACTCTAAAACAGATAATAAGAAAATATACACATGAAGACACCAAATTACCATGGTTCACCCCAATGTGGGGCTACCTCCACTAGAACTATTTTTAATATAATGATTCTTTGTACAACAAATAATTCTTGATCTACGTACTAAGTTGTAGGCCTTCTGCGCACTCAACTGCATACTCAGGTCATTGCACACTCAGTTGTAGAGCCTTTCCTTCGCTACAAAACTACAGATCACAATAATACAACCATAACATTGATCTGGATCATAAAAGATGCCCCTATTCTTTGTTATTTTACCCTATATATATTATTACATCAGAGGGTTACATCATTACAATACCATGGTCCAAATACCATGGACTCCCTAAAATAAGCAATTATGGCCAAAAAGCATTTACAAAATTGTGCTTTTATAAAAAGGAGGGGATTTGACCCACCCCGAAGCCCTTATACCCTGTGGTATAATCCAATTGATCCAGTGGGTGGTCCCTTTCATGTTCCGCCGCTCTACTGTGCACTCTACGGCATGCTCCACTACGCGCTTCACTCCACAAAATGTGGAGTCTTTGCCCAAAATCTAGGCCAAGTTGGGTTGCGCCCAACAAGCCCCCAACACTCACATGTGACTTGTCCCGAGTCACTTAGCCGATTTTCATCCGATATTTGTTGTGATCTTGTTGTAGGCATTGTTGAACTACTGCAAAATCTTTGTGATCTTCTTCTCTTCATTGCACACTTCCTCCAACAATGCTTCTATCACATGGTCCATAACCTCATGCACCATTGTTGTCTCCCTTTGTCAAAGCTCCTAAAGCTTCTCATCTACTGCTTGGGACAGTTGGAGAGCCTCATCCTTCCATGGCTAAGTTCTCTCTGTCAAAACCTGCTCTTCCTTCATCAACTCCTCTATCTTCTTCTGAAGGGAATTTCCCTCATTAATATTTGCGAGCTTCTACAAGATTGGTAATGTCTTCCTAGTTTCCAAAATCTCTTCTAGTGGCTGCTACTTTTGTTGAATGTCTTCTTTCAATTTCTTCACATTTGGATCTTCCTATAGCGAAGTCCAAATATGTAAACTATCATCCAAAAGTTTTCCATAATCTACCACTATGGTTGAGATGCTGGCATTTACAGCCTTTAGGTCAGTCTCCCTCTACTACCGCACTTCTTGTGGTGTGGTTGGTTACACCTTCATTTGCAACTCACTAATCTACATTTCATATTTAAATTGTACTGCAACAATCTTTTCCTTATATCCTTTTATTACAAGGCCTAGCTTCACGACCTTGTCCTCCATTGGATCTTCTTCTCAGACATCAAGGCTCAAAATCTATCTGCATGTTCCTTCAACCACCTCCTTGATCTTCTGCTACTGACGAAATGCCTGATCCCTTTCCTGGATCGCCTGGTCGAGCTTCTATTATAGCGAAGCCTGCTCTCTTTCTACTTGAATGTTCAACTATGAGGTGTGTTGTTCGCGCAGCTTCAGCTCATATATGATTTCCAAGTGCAACTTGTGTAATCTCTACAATGGTACTGCTGTGATGTTCATGTTGACATTCCTCTATTATTTATTCTGCTGATGAACCTCAGTGAATTCAAATTGCAGGGCTCCAACAAGTATAGATGCTATCCACACTCCAAGTGTACGCTCTATTTGCCTCTCTTCTCAAATTTTTTCCACTACTTGGATTGGATGTCTATTTGTCTGTGCTAATATTTTGAGTTCTGCGATGTTTTCTTGCACACCTTCTAAAAGTGCATCGTAGTGATATTCCAACTTATTCCACGATTCTGTTGTTTCCTCCTAGATTCTATCCCCAATCTGATCCAAGTCCCCATAAGTGAGGACCACTGGCATGATATCCTTTGTCTTGTCTTCCTTCTGCTTCTTTCTCTTCGTGGTAGCTTCACCTTGTTCCTTCCTCTTTTCTATGATAGCTTATTCTATTTTTATCTTTTCAGACTCCTTATTCTGCTCATCTCCTTCAAGAGGATCATGGTGACCCTTGTCATGTTGCTCCTCTTCCTCGAAGTCCTGCTCATCCTTGTATTTATCCTTTCCACTCACTTCTCCTTACTGCGATGTGTCCTCCTCTATCACACTATCTTTTGCCTCTTCCTCTAGCGCAGTCATCCATTCTGTGGGCCACTGTTGTACTTGTGTGAGGAGATCATCTTCTGTTACTAAATATAGTAGGGGATTTGATTTCTTCTGTGTGTCCCTGCGAGCCTATATGTAAATGTTGTGGAAATCAACCTTAAAATTTGCAACAAATCTATACTGATTGTATAGGCTCAGCGAAAGGTGAGGTTGCTAGTTCACCAACATATGAAAATCCATATGTTATAACACAAAAAACATCCTATCCTCTTATGCTCGCGATGCTTTAGTGGTGTACCACAATGAGGCATACCGTGTGTCTTCGCAAACATTTGAAGCCACTGGAGGGAACTACGAATCCTCCGACTCTCTCCATGCCAGCATCACAATTATTAAAATCAACCATGCATAATGAAATTTGGTACCTTTCTCCAAGAATTTGCGAGAGAAGTCCATAAGTTCTTTGCAAAGGTATGCGACCCAATTGTATTGAACCCCATTGGCACACTATGTAGCTAATGAAACCACTGATGCAAGGACTTCATTAGCTCGACACTTCCTCATGATCTTCCTAGCCAATATATGTGTTGCGAAGCAAATTCCTTGGTCACTGATAGAGTTGATGTCATACCCTTTCTTCCCTTTTTTTAGTCCAAACTTCTTCTTCATGCTTTCGGCTATGGCACAGTCCTGATCTTTCCCAAAGAATTCTTCTATAGGATTCCACCCTTGATATGGTAGCCTTGTGATTCTCCATATTAGAATTTCTTCTATAGGGATCCTCTTCCCCATCCATTGGCATCCATCGTGCACCAACACAAGCATCTGTCTCACATAGGTTGTGCTCCCTAGACTTCTGTCAAAGTGCATCACATTCAACATGTTCAATAACCTTGACTGCGCCAATCCATCCACTCATTGTTGCGGATCTAACATCGTCACACCACTCTCAGGGTAGTGAACTTTCTTTAAGTATCTATCTGGTGCAAACCGTGGACATTTCTTCCTCTCATTGAAATCATAGTCTGCAAACTTCGACTATGGAATTTTCCCAAGAATTTCTCTAGTAAATGATTATGAGTCTAGAAACATGCGTGTGAAGGTGCCATACTTCACATCCTTTGATTCTATTACCAGTTTTTCATTTGGTTTTCTAGGTGGGATACATGGTGGCAGAGGTAATGGAAATGCTACACCATCTGTTTCCATTTCCACTTGCTCTACTTCTTCCTCGTTATCTCTGACTTGTTCAGTTTCTTGTTGAGGCTCGACAAGTTTCTTATCCTGTTTCTTCTTCGTTCTCTCCTCTTTGGTTAGTTTCTTTCATGGAGATCTCCACTGTGTGGGTAATGATGTTGCTGCAGGTGATACTGCTTCCATGATTTCAGGTAAGCCCTTCTCATGAAATATACAAACAACAGGGAAAATTTTAAGAACCCCCCCTAAATTTACATGTATAATAAATGGGCGAATCTCGATGGTATATAGGAAAAATGGAAGGCGATTTTATAAATAATATGATATGTATATATAATTTTTTGGCGAATCTCTCACCAGGCATGGCGAATATTTTACTCAATTATAAAATCTTGTGTTT
>APFE031284359.1:5055-21953 GCA_000404065.3 Pinus taeda
TTCTAACTTGAATTTCTCCAACTAATTAATTTAAAATAAATTAATTAATTATTTCCAAGTAGTTGTTAAGACTACATTCGATTTTAATTCACATTTTAATTTAAGGACAAATTAAATTGGAATATTCTTGTTGCCATATTTCAATAGTTGCAAAGCCTTTAAACACATCATTAATTGTTTTTAGAAAACTGTACAAGATTTTGTGTGAAGAACTTATAAAAATCAAACCTAAACAATTTGTCTATAGAAAATCCATGTCTTCTCCAGGATTAATATTATTATGGAGTAAGCATTTGTCATCATCAGATTTACCAAAATCTGAGTCTTTCTTAGAAGAAGAGTGGTTATATTCTATCAGTCCTTGGACTAATTTTTCAGTGTGTCCATGTGGTTTCTTGTCAATGTCATTCAACTTCTGAGGCCTAGCTACCAGTGGAGAAGGAGTCCTCCACAAAGTTTGAAAGCCATTCTAGTTCTGCCAAATCATCACATTGTGAAACAATAATGGAGATTAACTTAATTTGCAACTCATCTTCTAAATGATGTGAGGATGGACATAAGCAGAAGGTAAATTGTTATTTTATTTTTCACCTTGGGGTTTCTCATGGAAAACTAAATAACAAAAATAGAAGTAGTCCTAGGAGAGGAAACATCATGACTCACTAAAACAGAAAGGTCTATCGGAGAATTGTGATCTTTAATATTTGTGCTCACAACATTTGAAATGTGGTAACTTCTTCTGTTATCCAGCAAGGAATCATTGTTGCAACTTAGCATGCTTCCTGCCATCTTGGCAGTGTCCGTTATTGTGGAGGAATCAGCTCTGTTGGCATCACTGCATTTCTCTCCAATTGGTGTTGCAATTTCTTCGTTTGAGAAATCCAGCAGGTCATCGATTAGTAAAAATTATGATATTCCTCCTAAGATTCCATCTTCTTCCTTAGTAACTTTCCAGGATTTTCTTCCAAGAGTAGTTGGTAATGAGACATATAGCTTAAAAACATTAACATTCTAAATTCTCAAAACAGACTATATACCACATTCATTCCAATTTTAGTTAGAATATTGCAAAGAAAGAATTATAAATCAAGAAAATCAAGAATGTTGCAAGGGCAGCATCTGAAGCATTTAAAGCTTCCAAGATCCATCAGAAGTGAAAAAATACAAGGCCTCAACTGCTTGCCCTTTGTTGATCATCTGCTAAACCCATCCTACTAGATTGCCACCTTCTATATCTTTGAAATTTGGTCAAGTTGGTTCCTTCCCTGTGAGGAGCTCAAGAAAAATGACCCCAAAGCTATAGACATCACCTCTGGTTGTTGATCTCCAACTCTGACCATATTCTAGAGGAATATATCCAAATGTACATGCTATATTTGTGCTCACATGAGTCTCACAGACACTTGTAAGGCGCGCCAATCGAAAGTCTGAAACTCGAGGCTCAAAGTCAGCATCCAGCAGTATGTTTCTACTTTTCATGTCTCTGTGGATTATGTGAGGGATGAAGCCATGATGAATAAATGCAAGGCCCATAGTTGAACCCATAGAAATCTTAAATTATCTGGGCCAATCAAGGACCTCCAATGCATCAGCTTTGTTCCTTAGCCAATAATCAAGGCTTTTATTCACCATAAAATCATAAACCAACAATTTCTCATCATTGAAAGAGCAGTGTCCTAGTAATGGCACCAAATTTCTGTGCTTGACTTTTCCTAAGGTCTCCATCTCTGCTAGAAATTCTATATGAACTTGAGTGCGAGCCTATCCAAGCTTTTTGATGGCAACAGTTCTTCCATCGGGGAGTACATCTTTATAAATTGTGCCAAACCCACCATCTCCAATAATATTGGTCTTGCAAAAGTTGTTTGTGATCCGCAGTATATCAATGAGTGTCAGGCGAAGGAGAGGGCTTTAAAACATGGCTACATTTATGCTGAGGGGCTCTTTTGACTTGATATTACTCATAAAATAAAGGGTAGGTTCGATGGTTGGATTCAATTTTCTCTTCTCATCCACCTTAGGGAAAACCTCTTGTCTCAACATTTTCCATTTTACCAAAGCAAATATAAGGCCCAGCATGAAAAGGGTGCTTCCTATTGTGATCCCAACAATCACTCCAGTGCTCAATAGATGAGGTTGTTGTCTTGGACTGAGCTTGCATTTTTGGCCCATTAGGTTTCCACATATAGCCTTGTTTTTAAGAAATGGAGAAGAAGTAAAATTACTACATCCACCACCCTCAGGAAGAGCTCTTTCTAGCAGATTAACCAAGAGATTGAAGAAGTTGAGATCCATAAGATCGCACAGTTCATCAGGGACTAATCCTAAGAGAAAATTATCAGAAATTTCCAAGTATATGAGTTGTGAAAGACTACCAAGCTCTGGAACTATGGTACTTGTAAATTCATTGGTGTGAAGATCCAAGTCGGTTAGACAAGAGAGATTGGCAAGAGATCTTGGAATTCTCCACTAAATGAATTTAAACTCAGATTCAGTGTCTCAATCTGATGTCAGGCTGTGCTCTTTGTGATGAAAGGAGATTTTGGGGTATACCAATTTCCCCTTTCTTTATAAATTTCAATTCTGAGGCCTATGGGTTATGGCCCACAAACCTTTCAGAAGCTTTATTAATTTGCTTAGGCCATAAGCCTTTAAACTGGAACCATACAACACTTTATCAGAATTTCCTTTAAAAACTTGGGACCATTCATTTAATCGGAATAACACAGGAATACACACGGAAACATGGAAACCCGACCCGAAACACATAAGGCCAGACTTCAAATACATTACACCCACGTTCATAAATATCGACGGGTCCACTCATCCTTCGCTTTTTAGTTGCGCTACTCCTTCAAACTCTGATCTCCGATTGGTGCGATCTTTGTCGTTCATTACATCCTCTGATCCAATGGCTATCGTCTTTTCCAGCTCAATCCAACTTGCATGACACTCCTCCGTCGTTGATTTGTGCTTATTGGATCTGACAGTCCACAACGATTTTGGGTAGGCAACAAGCATGAGGATTAAATGCCTGAAAAAGTGGTTTCCTTTATCCTCCTCGCTGCTACGTGTCACTTGATGAGTGGAATCGGGTGCTCACCCTTCAATACCACTTATGGGTTTGAGGCCACTCGAAATACCACTTCTACTATTTAAAACTCGCTCTTCGTCGATTATCTTCCGCCCTCTTTCACCATGCGATGACTACCGATCTATTCCATCGGACAATTTTGATGGTTCCTTTGGGTTCCTCTGTATTTTGATATGGACCGTTGATCTCTGAGATCTAATGGATCCTGTGCATACTCATCTGTTTCCTCCTTAACTTAATCTTGCTTATTTTGATGGATTTACGCCTTTCTCAGGTTCTCCTCTACCACACTTCGTTTAACACACGACATAACTCCATAATTGACATTTTAGATTGCCATCGATCCATACAGTGATCGATGGTTGATCAACACTCCAACACACAGAATAATTTACAGTACATGTCGTATATGTAAACCACAGACACACAACTCTGACAATACATAACACATATATTCCCATTATATACACAGAACTTGATTACAGGCTAAGGCATTCTAGCCTTAGTTACAAATCACTCTCTCGACTAAATGGTATCCTATCTCTTCTGTCTATTATCTATCTATATCGCTCTATCTCTCCCCTATCTATCTCACGATATATATATAGAACACACAGGTTGATCGTTACAGGAATATTGGATCGGATCACTGAAAGGATCCGATCCATCCTCATAAATCACTCAACTATGCCTAATTCTCTCTACATGCATACATATGTGGCAAATTACATTTAACTAAGTCTTCGAGAGACTTAATCCATTCCATTAGTTTAACTCTATTTTAACAGAAATTTGTCCCCTGGTTTGCTCCGATGGTCCACATCCTCCTTGCTCCGCTTTGGATTCCTTCTTTAATGAAGAGTGTCGGATGCTCCTGCATCAATTTGAAAGCAAGCTAGCAATGCCACAAGATAACATGTTTTGTTGTACATATAGACCAACAATGTTGACCAAATTTGCAAGAGTAGTTGGCAATGAGACACATAGCTTAAACTTATGGCTTAAAAACATTAACATTCTAAATTCTCAAAACATAGTACATGCCAGATTGAACATTAATTTCAATTTTAGTTAGAATGTTGCAAAGAAAGAAGTCTAAATCAAGAAAATTCATAGCTTAAAAACATTAACATTCCAACTTCTCAAAACAGAGTACATACCAGATTGAACATTAATTTCAATTTTAGTTAGAATGTTGCAAAGAAAGAATTCTAAATCAAGTTCTTGGTTTTCCTTGCTTTAGGAAAAATCATTAACATTCTAAATTCTCAAAACATAGTACATACCAGATTGAACATTAATTTAAATTTTAGTTAGAATGTTGCAAAGAAATAATTCCGTGTTGAACTTGATTGAATAAAAGCATCTTAGGTGAACTTGACTGCCCAAAACTCTCAAGGGGCAGCCTACTAAACACATGCATTTTTGTTTATATAAGATGCCTTGAAAAGATTTGAATTCTTCCATTGAAATCACCTCGGATTTGCACCTGGTCCAAAATACTTATTTATGCCTCCGAGGAATTAAACCTTGGCGGATGGCCTAACTCGTCACTATCTTTACCACTGAACCAGCATTCCATCGTCATCAACAAATAAGTTCCCATCTTAAATTCAATTTGTTGTGATAAAGATGGTGGTTTCTGCAGCTAATCTATAATGTGATTCGGGTCCATTTTTTCACACTTGCCTATGATTCCCTCCTTTCCCTTTTTCTTAATATTTTCCAAACTTTTTTGAGCTACTCTCTCGGACCAATTTATGTACTTTTTTAGGACTCTCCCATTTTTCTCGAAAAAGTTGGCACTCTACTTAGAGGGACGAAATTGTCATTCTTTCAGAGAGTACATGCTATGTCAACATTATTTAAAATATCCTTCTGCTTACTTACCCATGTAATTAGGGAAAATCCATGTGATCTAAATCCTACAACTAGCGCCATATTTGAATTTCTTAAGGAAATGAGATGAGTTCAATATTGAATAGCTATAAAAGATGAAATTTCATCGCCTTTTCTTTGTTCTAACACATCTCTTTTGCCACGGGTAGTGGAATATGACCATAAAGATTGCCTGCTATAAATTTCACATATATTATGGCAGCACCGAGAATCTTTGAGGATAGAGTACTATTAGAGTTGTGATGTAAACATACATTGTAAAAAGGCCTTTCATTTAAGTCTAGTCCTACTTAGCAAATGGTCACCCCCAAAAAACATGGCCAACATTTATTGGATTGCATCTGTTCATGTTGTTTTAGGAATTTTTCCTTTTAGGAATGCCATGTTCAAAGTGAATAAGGCAAGAAATTGCATCTTAAAGGAAAGGCTTGCATCCCAAATAGCATGCATCCTTTTGTGTTATTTATTTTTTCCATTATTGAGTGATTGATATTTCAGACCTCAAAAAAAGCATAAAAGAGGTTTTATATTTATATATATGTTGGATAACTTGCTAAGATTGAAAGTTCAGTTCTGATGTCCTTGCATATTGTTTGACCAGATTAATTCAAAATGGGCAAGCGAAGCAAATGGCAATATATCATGGATCTTGAGGTGCAAGACCTCAAAGGAAAAATGACGTTCTCTAGTAAAGACTTGGTTTGGACGGAAATAAATAGAAAAAACAATAGTATTGATCGAGTTGCCATAATCCCATTACGACGATTTGCTGGATTTATCAAAGGAGAGGAAGCAAATCCTATTGCTCCATTTAAATTCATACAAAAAACAAAAAGATAACCAAAACAAAGAGTTACCGCTACATTGCAATATGAGATGTGAGTATTTAAAAAATGTATTATTTAGATATTTTGAGACCACGTTTATCTTTCTTTGTATGTATTAACATTTTAATTTTTTGGTGTAGTTATCATTGTTCATTTGGCCCAGAGGACAAAAGAGGAGATCCTCCAGCTAAACGAAGGACCTCATTTGTGCAGAAGAGGGGTTGCCAATGCCACTTTATTGTGAAAGTTATGGCAATACTAATTTCAATATGTATGAATATGAAGATGAGAAAGGTTGGGCTTGTCATGGTCAATTTAACACTTTAGGAGAGACCAGGACCTTGCATAGGCTGAAGCTTTCAAGGGACGTTGTTGCATATGTAGAGAGTTGTTTATTTTTGGGAGTGCATCTTGATGTAGTGTGTAGAACCCACATTAAGAGATATGTTGACATGGATGTGGTAGCTCGAGATAGAGATTTTTTCTTATGTAGGAAAGATATTGTAAATATCTATAATAGGTTGGCGAAGGGAAATTATCAACTTCACAAAAAGAATGAAATGAGTGTAAAACTTTGGTATCAAAAGCATCGAGAAGATTTTTTCTTTTACCAAAAGCCCAATGGTGTGGAGGTCCCTTTTATAATAGGAATTCAAACAAAGTGGATGTTGGAGACAATGGTCAAGCTATCACACAATAGCTTAATGGCCATTGATTTAACATTTAATACAAATAAATATGAGGTAAGTCAAATGCCAATGATTGATTTGATATATTTATTTAAGTTGTATACATTCAAAATGATTAATACCTTGTATTTGACTTTATGTAATGTTGAATATGATAGTATCAGTTGTATACACTCGTGGCATTTGATGAACAACAAAGCGGGGTGCCAGTTGGATGGGTCGTGGCATCATGAAACACATCAGATGATATTGCAATATGGCTGGAGCAACTCATGCGCAAGTGTTTCCAAACCAATCCTGATTGGAAAGTCAATGCTTTCATAGTTGATGATGCACTGGCTGAAATCAGTGCCTTGAGGTAACTTTAACATTGTCATGATATAGCCAAACATGTTTTTTTTTTCTAAAAATAGCCCACTAAAATGCATTGAATATGGCAGGAGGATCACAAGTTGTGATGTGATCTTATGCGTTTGACATGTACGAAGGGCTTGGTTAAAAAATGTCAATCGGTTGGCCACTAGTTCCATAAAAGCCAATGAGATGTTCAGTGAGTTAGGTTTCATCATGAAACACACTCTCAATTATGAAGTGGAAGATGCAATCAATCAATTTTTTATCAAATTTGCAGATGAAGAGAAATTCTTAGACTATTTCCATAAGAATTGGGTCACTGGAGATAAGATTTGTAAGTAAACAATTTTTTCATATTATATGCATTTTTTCTTCTATAAAGGTGATATAGTGAGACTGACATGGTTCTATTTGCAATTAGGTATGTGGGTGAAAGGTTGTCGGGAGTTTCCTCATGAAAATCAGGAGACCAATAATGTTGTTGAGTCATACCATTGTTTTCTAAAAACAATATTTCTATTTGATAGAAGGAAAAAATGTGCTCGGAGGATGGATTGGTTATTGCATATGCTACTAACAATAGTTGAACCTTATTATCAGTTCAAGGAAATCTTAAAAGAAGAAGGATTTCTAAACAACTACAAGAGAGAAAAGCAGCTAGAATCATCAGTGGAATGAGCAAGAAAAATTCTGGATACTGATTGTTGTCCTCATGAGAGCATAACTCATGCTTATTGGGTGAGAAGTCAGACATATTGAGGTAAAAAATACCTTGTCACTTAGTATTGTACGGATCTTATAACATGTGAACATCCATGGTTTCCGTGGAAACATTTGCAAGCATGCCATAAAGTTTAATTGGTTGTATTTCCACTCGGATAATTCAAATCTATTGCTTCATTAGCATGCAGATGATAACATATGCAATGACCCACTTAAGATCAATATAGAGCCTTAAAACCATGATGTAGATGTCATGCTACTGCTATGGCCACAAATATTGTTGATGCAAATTCCGAGGCACTTCATTTGGCAAGGGAGGAGTTGTTTAGCTATACACAACTCATTTTAGATAACCCTCCTACTACTTTGACGAAGACAAACCAGTTGACTAGTATGCTTAAAAGAATGTTGGATGAAGCCAATAATTTGCATGTTACTGATTCTCTTATCCATCTTTGAAGAGGAAGAAGAGTTTCCTTAGCCCCACAAAGAAAAGAAGAAGCGGCAGAAAAACAATGGTTTGGAAATTGATTTAAATGTTGATCCATCAGAATATGAACCATTTGAGTTTCGATACCTCAATAAGCAAGGACGTCATCGATCAAATAATGCCCTATCTGTGGTTCCAAGTTAGTTCCATGTGTTGAATAGAGTCACGGTTTTAGATTTAAGTATTTAATCATCACCATTATTTAACATGTGGTATGTTTATTTTTATAGCAATGCAACAATCCCCAACCACTGTGATAACCCAAGACCAAAGGGAGATGCAAGACCATCCAACCTTACTTGCCATGCTAGGTACATTTGACACTCTTTCATTGTGTGCACACATATACCTTGATGCTCTAACAAATTTCTTTGTGATAATGTTTGACACTTTGCTAGGTAACTATAGAACAAGTGGAGAAGTATCATCTTCTACCATGACCGATCAGCCATGGAAGGGCTTCAACTCTAGTAGGAACCAATGAAGTATGCACAAAGAATAGATAAGCTAGGTTTTCATGGCCTCGTCAAATGGGTTGCCCTTTTTCATATGATAAGTCTATTTATGTTTTCCTATTGTTATGTTGTTATGAAAATACCCTTTTCATAATATGTTCATGGTCACTGAAAAATTGGGATTGCCAAATGTGATCATTGTTAGTGTTTATGTTTCTTCCCATGCATTGCTCACTAAAACAAAGTTCAGTCCTCAATGCCTTTCCCCCACTAAGGCGTTAATTGTATTTCCTATGCCAAAGTATGGGATTTACATGCCTTTTTATGCTTGTTCATGGTTGAGGAGAAGGACCATCATATGAGTTCATTTCCCATGCTTGTCTTTTTTCCCAATCCATCATGTTG
This sequence comes from Pinus taeda, assembly GCA_000404065.3. Lineage (NCBI taxonomy): Eukaryota > Viridiplantae > Streptophyta > Pinopsida > Pinales > Pinaceae > Pinus > Pinus taeda. The sequence goes on from APFE031284359.1 coordinate 13,992, forward strand.
GCTATCAAATAGAACCTTTTTACTTATTTATGTTCATGCAACATGTTTGATTTTTATACTTAAACATGTAGTTTCTATGTTCTCATACATATGTTCATGGTTCGGTGTTTATAGATTTATAGATCTTTATATTTTACATCTTTATAAAGTTATGTTTAGATGGTCAAAGGCTAGTGAGGTTTGAACCTTATCATTGCGTTTTTTGTTGTTGGATTTTTGATTCCTTGCCTCTAGTCAAAGATCTCGTTGGATTTTCATGACCTCATCAAGATGATTTTGCCTTCATGGAATAGTATATGATAGCATAGTAGATTGTTATGTTATTTTGAACATGCCCTCTTCATGATTTGTTGATGTTCATTGAACAATGTTTTGCCCTTTTATGCCTATGATAATATGTGAATTGTCCTATTGCCCAAATCAAGGTCAGTTGTTATCTTTAAGTTGTGTGTTTGGCGAAAGTGTTTATTTTGATATTGTGTGCTCATGTATATATGCGTGTTGAAGTTCCTAGTTACATATAGTTTATGGTATGCTGGGATAATACAGGTGTTGATTAATTTTGAAAATTTTAACGTGGACACTCTTTTTTCCAGGTTGTTCTACAGTTTTGCTTCCAACCAGGATTGTCCATGCATTGAACCTCAATGTGGAAGACATAAATTCTCAGGCAAGCACACAATGTGGTCTTTTTCGAAGCACATAATGTGGTATTTTTCCAAGCACACAATGTGGTCTTTTTCCAAGCACACAAATCTCAACCAAGTACACAATGTTTATCTATACAAATACGTTTTGTTGTAAAATGCATCATGGAAGTGATGGTCATGGTTGAAGGCATGTATTTTATCTAGCCCATGGTTTTCCAACTTCCAGTTGTACAATAAGTGAAAAATTTGTGATAGATTAATTTACCTTTTGTATAAGCATCATTACATGAAATGATGCTCTAGAAGCACTAGGGAAGTATTATTTAATAATGTGGCAGTTTCCACAGCCTTGAGGAAATAGTTCTAGCATTTTATAATAAATTGAATATAATGAAATCCATTGTAGTGAATTTCTTGCTAGCAATCTTTTATATTTCCAAACTTTTGATGTTTAGCTCCACTCCATTTTGATGTCTTCCTTTTTATGTCAGTAAAGTTGATCCGTTGCAATTATTGTACTTATCATTCCAATGGTAGCCCCTTTAAATTATTAATTAACCAATTTAAGCTAATAATAAAGATCCTTCCAAGTGTCCACTCTATTCCATCTATGTTCCTCAGACATGCCAATGAAAAAACTGATTCATTCTTTGAAATTTGCTCCCTTCACCATGTTTCCACTTTTGAACCAATCTGCTAAGGAAGTGATTTCTGGTAAATCTTTAACATAGAATGTGGCCCATAAGCATATCCATACAATGTTTGGGTTCATAAATAGATTGCAATTTGTGTGAAGGTGTAGCAACATTTAAAGAGGCAGATTAGTTAATAGGCATCTTATGGTCGTTGTATGTATTTATGCTTGTTTTAAATTAATAGCATTTTCCAAACTTAGAAAGAAACTTATATGGTAGCTTTTATAAAATTAGAAGTGCTTTTATCAGTTCTATTTTAGGCACAGATCTATCTCAATTGAAATCACAAGCTTGTTAGGTAATCTCTGTACGATCGAAGTGCCATGGGGTTTTTCGGGATGTTGAATTCATATATACAGTAAAAAAAACTAGTTTAAATAACACAAATCAAGTTTTCACTGCACTAGATTCTGGCAACACAAATTCTAAAAAATCACACTAAAAATAACTTCGTCATTATGTACATCAGAAAACCACTTGTGATTTTGGAAAACCGTGAACCACCTCCAGCACTTCCTTTGGTGGTTTCTGGAAATGAAGAGGGGTACCAGCAGGATAAATTGTAGTCGTTGATCTAGAGATGGATAGTTTGGCAACAGATGGACATTCATTAGCCCAAAAATGAGAGATTGATACATTGAGTCTACTAAGATGACAATTATGGTTATGGATGGAAGGCAGAGACAATTTTCAAGGGTGCAACAATTTCATAATATTATCTAATACACAAGGTAAAGGTGGAAATTCCTTGCAGGAAATTGATTTTCTCTATGAGAAATCAACCAAGGGTTTGTATTCCATCCTATTTCTTCTCAGATAATTGAGATTTATTTGTTCTCTACATAACTAAACGGGGTTGTTTTGATATTTTTTGATGAGGACGATGATCCCAAACATGAAAGTTCAACCAATTGTATGTAATGAAATATAGGACAGATCCAATTTCTCATTACATGGGAGGTCTCTATACACTACATTTTTTATCTATACAAAATTCACATACATAATTAAAAATTGTTAAAGCAAATCATGTCAACAGGTTAGATTTTTCCAAGGACGCAGATTTACTCTAGGGTTTGATGTTAATTACTTAATATCTTGTCTAGGTATGGTGATTTCATTAAAGAAAATGACTTTGGGAAATCACGTCCAATTATGGTCATGTTGAAGATTGTTGATCATATGTTTAAAAAAAAATAGACTTGTATTTCAGATAAGCAGATATTCAGGAGTATAAATCTGCAAGACCAAGGTCTAATTCAAGGCAAGAGTGAAGGTAGAAATTTCTCTACAGATTATGTCAACTCTGAAGGAAGGTGAAGATACAGGTGTGAAGCTTATACTAGCACTAGATTCTATAACTAATTTTCATGCAAACTTTTCCTTAGCTAGAATGAAGCTTATACCAGGTGCTTCAAAGTCAAGTTCAATGAAAGATGTTGGAAAAAAAGCATTGAATTTTATCAAGAGCTTATCTTTCCATTTTGGACCTGAACTGGCATATGATGCTTATGATAGGAAAAATCAGTTCTCCATTAATAAAAATGAAATATTTTACTAGGTGAGCTCAAAGCTTCATGTTTTGCTATTCTAATCTTAATTCAAACATGTTCGAATAGATAATTTCCACCCTTTGAGGTTGCAAATATGTTGAACGAGGCAATTGGAAGCTTGCAACCATGCTCAATTGCAAGTATTATTATCTACATAGAAATTACATATCAAAATATTTGAGAAACGGAAAAAGGTTGGCCTTTTATTATCACAATGAGGAGCTGGAAATTTGGTTTGGATTTATACATAGCATGTATGTACACCCCCATAATTGGTGTGTGGTGAGTGTCACAAGTCAGTGAAGATAATCTCCAAGATAGAGTGTATTCCTAGGAAAGTTGAATTGGTTTTAGTTGATGGCACAAACAAGCTTAGGGCAGCAGAACTCCATCACTGGACGTTGATGAAGCCAAAGAGTATGCATTTCTCATCATACCCTTTAAATGTTTTTATTTCAGGGGATGGCTTCTTTCTTTTCATTTTTTCAAACACCTGCAAAGTTTTCAAATCAAAAGGAAGACGGTGATGCTTGTACAATATGGTTCTCAGATTCACCTTGTTGTATCTTCTAATGTTGTACCTAGTTTTTTTCTAAATATTGTAGCTAGTGTCAGTGACAAAAGGTTTACACTAGCCTATGATGGCTTCAAAACATCATTAGATTAGCCTTTAAATTATCTAATGAGATATTGGGTAACAATACCTCAATTTGTAGCATGGAAATGATTCTTGGGCCATAAGAAATATTGTACATATCATAATGAACTTTGCAAATGCCAATGAAATCCTCGACTCCTTGACACCCAACATAGTTATTGACCATATTTTGATTGTGAATAATAGACATTTTTTGCAGTCATTAGTAAACATATCTTTCTAGCACTAGACCCTAACATAGATATTTCGAGTTTAGGAGTTTCTAGTTGTTCCGAAAGCATATCTAGATCTAGATATTACTTATGGTAGACAAATTGGTTACATCTTAGGACCCTATGTAGTGCACTCTATGTAGCATGTCTAAAGTTGTGAAAGGTTGTATTGTTGTTTACATTCAAAATATTTCAAAGAATTTAGTTTAAATTTAACTCAACAACTTTCATTAAAAAGGAAGGGGAAATTCATGAATCTTATGATAAGCTTATGAAAGGACATCCTGACACATTTATGTTGAAATTTTTTGTATGTTGGAAAGCCCTCACTTGACTAAGGATGCATGTCATGTGTTGGCTTTGATCCCTTTGTGTTGCATGTTTTCAATGATTAAGTTAACCTCTCATGGATAAATTTTGTGATTTGGTCATCCAAAGAGACACATTACCTACAATTAAGGATGCTTATTTTTTATTTCATCATTTTGATGCCCATTAAATTGTTGCGCTGATTAAACATGAAATGGTGCTTGGGAAGAACTTAAGGCAATCGTCCATTTAGGAAAAAATTTGGTCTAGAAGGAACATCTTAAGGCAATCGTCCATTTAAGCAACAATTTGGTGTTGAATTCCTACGGTACTAATATGTCCATCAGAAGTTGACAAGTTAACCATCCGCTTATTGAGGAAATGATAAAATTTTAACTTTAATTGTATTTGTTGTGTCTTCATTGGATCACAATGTATTCTATAAATGCATGGCCCTGTAGGACAAGGGACTACTCTATAAAATGTATGTTGGTGTAGGACCACGAATTAATTTATACATGTCTGGCATCATTGTACCTAGCATCAAATCCTACAATCTTGTACAATTCTATTTTTTCCATTAATTAAGAGAGAAACATGTGTACCCAAGGATACCTTATCACTACTACGCTCAGATTGAAACATAAAATTCCATTTGAAATTTATACACAAGTCCTAAACAGGTTGGATTTGGAACATTTGCTTGCTTATAGAATAACTAGCTATTTTGAATTCAGATTACTGTGGATGGATACATTTATTGGTTACATATTTTGACATTAGAGGGGTCAAACTCCTTTAAATCACCTTTGGCTATAAAAATGACATTTGAAAGGTATCTATTCCCATCGAATTCACCTTAGACTTGCATCTGGTCTAATCCCCAATTGTCAGCATGTTTTTCCTTGGGATTGGACTCATAGTAGTTGATAAGTTCAAATTATCATTTTAAGGTCCTAGTATAAGCATACTCAAGCCTGCATCAATTTGGGGTGCTGAAATAGACAATTTGTTCTAGCAACACATATGTGAGGTCCCAATTTTTGTTGTTTTTCTCTCTTAGTCGATAGTCTTTGTATGATTGTTGGTGGTATCAATTGTTTATCTATAGTGAATGTTTTAGTATATTACCATAAATATTGAAGACAATTTCCTACATGAATTTTTTTTACTGACATTGATCAGAATAGGTCATAGAAAATCCTTGTATTTTTTATATAATCATGTGATTAGTTCCCATTTGTGTGGCTAAACTCAACTCAAACCTTCCCTTCACCAATTAATCACAACATCCTCTTACTCATTAGCATCTTACTTGAGTTATAGTGGGAAGTCATTCTATGCATTAGGTATTGTCATGTTGCTGATAAGATTATGAAAATTTCAATTAAATAAATATTTGACTAGTGTTAGTGTGACTGTCAGGTGGGACTAGAGAGGGCATCTGAGATATTTTTTACTAATTTGATTGCTTAGTGATCTGAATCTCCAAAGCATCCTTCATGCCAAATATCATTTATCTCTTGAATCCTTCATGCCATATATCATTTATCTCTTATTTTCCTTCCAAGTCTAAGGCTCTTCTTGGTTGTGCTTCCCATATTCATTGTTGGCATTATGATTCAGGTGTTGTCCTTGATGGCAACTCACTCAGAGGTTTGATACAGGTGATGGCAACTTAATCTGATGGCAGTCTAGAGCAGTAGATCAAAAGAGAGATATATGCAGGTTGACCGTGATGAAAGTGCGTATATACGCGGGTAATCAAAGCAAAAGGCGTGTATACGTACACACGAAGGTGCACAGAATGAAAGGCGCGTATATGTTGGAAAACTTACCTTTGGTCCGTGGCGGTTAGTCCTTGGAACTTGAACCTATGGTTTTGGACCATGGTACCTCGTCAGATGTGTTGATCCCTGGTATTGAATTGATGGTATTGGTTTGTTATGGTTTTGGACCATGGTGTTGAGCAAGGCCTAAGGCTATATAAGGAGAAGATCATTAGGCCAAGATGGGGGAAAGTGTGAGCAAGTGATGAAGATCTGATAAAGTGTGAGATCCAGATGCTGGTTATGGGTTGGTGATGTCTTGCTTGATCTGAACCAAGGAAGCACTCATGTGAAGGATGATGAATGATGGATTGGGATCTCAAGGCTTGGAATGATTATCTTTATATGGGTTGAGTATGGATAGACTAGATCTATTGACGCATGTTTATGAATGTTATGGTTTGGGTATGTTCTGATGTCTGAAGTAGCTGCAAAGTTATGAGGTTGAATTTGCAGATCTGTACGCGGGTTGTCCTTGGTAAAAGGGCGTATACACGCAAGTTGGCTTCGTCCAAGTAGTGTATACGTTATGAGATTTGGTGTTTCAGGTTGCTGTTGATTCTAGTGGTCGTTGCAGAGTTGTGGGCTCTGGTTGTGTTCTGTGACAGGGTTTCAGTATTGGGTGATTCAGAGATTGATTGTATTGCAATGGTGATTGTTTTATGGATCCAGTTTGAAAATTGATGAAATGTGGTCCGTGGATTATTGTAGGCCGGCACCTACGTACTGGTAAACATATTGGCCAGTACAAGAGCCAAGGGGGTTGTAGCTCCCTTCCAGGAGCAGCTGGAAAACGAGTGAAGGTTGGAGCCTTCAAAAGGCCAGCGCCTACGTACTAGTAAATGGAATGGCTAGTACAAGAGCTAAGAAGGTTGTAGCCTTCTGCAGGTAGAAGCCTGCGTACTGGTAAAGGACTGCACCTGTACGTTGTAAAAGAAGTTTCTTATTAAAGGAAGATAGAAACAAATTGCAGTAGGTGGTTTTCACCCACATTGGGTTTCCACCTTATATCATGGTGCTCATGTGTGTGGCTTTTGTGTGATGTTCTGTTCTGTTATACTGCACTATTTATTGTTAATATGGTTAATAATGTTCCGATGCATCTACTGAAGATTAAGCTAACTGAATTATAAGATCTCTGGATATACGCAAGTTGCATTAGACACAGTAGCGTGTACACACGGGTTCACTTAATTGAAGTAGTGTATATGTTTCTGAGCATGAAATTGTAAAGGTTTTACTGATCTGATAATACTGATTCACCCCCCCCTCTCAGTATTATTTCCAACAATTGGTATTAGAGCAGGTCCTTTGGTAGAAGCCTTATCTATTGAAGGAGATCCGTAGAACAATGGGAAAGAAAGCACGTCAAAAGAAGAAGACAACTCAAAGGAACAATGACAGCTTGCCGGGGAGTGAAAGTAAGTGTTCAGATTCTGAATCACCTCAGATTGAAGATGGATAAGCAAATGAAGTCATTGATCAACAAGACCTACCTAGCAAAAGGGGGAATGCTCTCAAAGAAGAAATTATCAGCTTAAAAGTTCAGCTGGAATGTGCCTGCAGAGTTTGTCAAATGCTGCAAGTGCTAAATGAAGAGCAAGAAAATGAGATTCTCAAACTAAGGCAACAAGTGGAAGAAGGAAGAAAGTCTGAAGAAACTTTGAAGAAGCAATGTCTGGAAAAGGAAGAACAACATCAGGATGAGGTAAATATCTTGAAAAGTAAATTAGAAGAGAAGGATAAACTATTGTGATTTCAAGATAGTACTAAGATTTTGGATGATATTCTGAGTAGTCAACGGTCCCCTGCCATGAAAACTGGTCTTGGTTTTCATGAATCTATTGATGGTGAATCTAGTTCACAAAGTAAGACAAGGAACTCTAATGTAAAATCTGAAATCCCCAACATGAAGATGAGAGGTCAATCCCATCAGCAACCAAGGAAAGAAATTCCTCAAAGAAAATCTTTTGCTCCTGATTATGGAAGTGATAGACGATTATTTCCTCCGTTGAATAATGTTGAATGTTATGTATGTCATAATCTTGGACATGTT
>APFE031284359.1:23163-49791 GCA_000404065.3 Pinus taeda
CCCTCTCAGTATTATTTCCAACAATTGTGCTCCTCCAAGTTGCGATTAACTACTCTACACTTTATACAATTAAAATCCAGGGGAGTTCTCACCATCTACTTTTGTGATTGATAATTTCCCTATTGATGTAGAGAAGCATGAGTGGATTAAAAAAACTCCCTGATGTAACATGATAAAAATAGAGAGCTACATTAAATATGCACCTTAAGGGGTTGCTTCCTTAAGGCCAACTTGGTTCTCCATGATGTATTCAGTTGGTTTCATATCCAAATATCTGTTGATGACCCTATTATGCCTGATCCTATAGCATAGTTTTGTGATACCTTGAAATGATAATGATGTTCGTAGGCTTCCTCCTTAACTTGAGGCGAACATGACTGCATGGGAAGTGCTATAAGTTGAATATGAGCTGTAATTTTGAAAATGAAATACCTTTACTCTTTCTGGGAGTTCCTCATACCTCCCCAGATGCCTATGCATGAATTCTACAAAATTACGAATTCTTTGTTTTTTAATTGAAACGCTGAAAGTTGAAGAGAAATCTTAGTTGCTTGTTGGTCTTGGACTCAGGTCTTCACTGTGAACTTATATTCCCAATCATTCTATGATCTCAACCACCTCCTAGAGAAATTTGATAAATCACTTTCTTCCTTTGAAATATGGTGCTCACATTGTTTATTCCTTTCCTGACATCTGATAATCCACACACAACACAGACCAGGTTGGCTATGATTACTAGCCATGGATAGGTGTTCAGAGTCCAACACATAGAGAGCTAACAAAGACTATAATACTTACCCATTTACCCTCGTAAAATGTTCTCATGATCATGGCTGCAACGAAGTGCCAGGGAAACTATCAGATGTGCTAACCTCACATTCCACAGTGGAACAGTCAAACCACACTTAAGGACCATCCTCATTTTGTTTCCCATGGTGATACCTAATGCATGTAGTGTGAAATAAAAGAGCATGCCAACCCAACATTCTACAGCGGAACAATAAAACCACATTCAAGGACCATCCTTATTTTGCTGCCCTTAATAACACTTGATGCATCCATTGTGAAATTAAAGACCACACAACTTTGCAAGGGCATTAAGTCCCGCTTGTTGTTTGCATGCCTTTGTTGACACTTTGGTTTATGATGTGCAGTCATGCATGAGGTGATCGCTCCTAATTTAACACTCTCCAATTGGCCTGGTTGTCTACACTTGAATTATAGATGTGTAGGACCTAGAAAAATTATATATTTTTCAAACTTCTTTGTCAGTACTTCAACTCTGGCTTTGTCTTACTAGGTAGACATCTTACATAATGATGTACTATGATAGAGGATTCTCTTAGCACAACTGCACTTTTTGTTCTCCTCAACTTTATCAACACAAGGCTTGGATAAACTGAAAGTGTTGCTTCATTATTTGAAACATAGTTCAAATGTCTAGTATGGGTAAGTTTTTGATTTCCTCTGGGATCTGGAATGATACCCCATCTGCGTACCATGGGTAGGTGTTTTGATTTTAATGGGTGTCTATGGTAGTGGCTTTACTTATTTTGTGTGCCTTGTAGTAGTGGCTTTAATTTTGTTGGGTACCTGAAATAGTGGTTTTGATATGGAAGGGTGGTGCCTGAAATAGTGGTGTTGATTTGGAAGGTGCCTGAAATAGTGCCATTGATTTGGATGGTGCCTGAAATAGTGGCTTTCATTTGGATGAGTGCTAATAACAATTGTGGCTTTATTTTTAATGGGTTTGTAATAATAGTGATTTTAATTTTAATGTGTGTAAGAAGTTATAATATTTTTCATTTTGTTGGATGCATTCAATAGAAGTGGTTTTATTTTTAGTGGGTGTCTGTAACAATAGTGGTTTCAATTGTAATGAGTGTTTGCAATAATGGTTTAAGGTTTAATGTGTGTGTAACAGTGTTCATAATATTAATATGTGTCTGTAATGGAAGTTTTAATTTAAATGGGAACAATGGTTTTAATATGAATGGGGACTCTCTAATAATGTTTTTTATACAAATCGACATCTGAAATAGTGAGATTAATTTTAATGGATGGCTAGCATGGTGGTTTTAATTTTAATGTGTCTGCAATGTTGTTTTAATTTCAATGTGAGCCTGCAATGGTGGTTTTAATTTCGCTATCAGCTATCTTTGTTATTAATTATAAAGGCAATATTGTGTTATTAGACATGATAATAAGGGGAGGAATCACAATGTAGACCTTCACTGAAGAGGGGCATTGGAAGAACCTCTCTTGTAGACTGGCTTATGTTTAGTGACATCTGAGGGCCTGAATTCGTGGTTTTTGGTTCAAGAAGCTCGAGAATACAGTTCTCAAGTTTTGGAGATGCTGCTTGTATGCTTCTCGTTTCGATCATGGGAAACTCTTTGGCTTGGAATGATCCATCCATACTAGCAGAGGCAAACAACTAGAAATCCCCACTATCTAGAGGCAAAAAACAAGAATTCTCTGATGAATTTTTCCCCTGCAAATGATCAGAAACAACAACACTTCTCCCAGATCTTTTGATTCCTGACCCAATAGGTCCATTCTCTAAAGCACTGGGTGGGGAGTATTGATGGATAGCTTGGATAGTGGATGCCTTGTTCTTACTATAATATAATGGCCTAGAGGGTGAAGCAAGTCCCATTGCTAAAAGAGGCCCACTCTTAGACTTGGGTTTGCGAGAATACTCTCCATTTTTTGGGTTTGCCACTGGGGCAATATAGCTAGATGTAACAATCTATTATTTATTAAAATAACAACCTTGGAATATGGTGCAATGAATGGAATATGTTTTTATGATTTTAGGTCCCTTCTCTTTTATATATGTAGATATCTTTTCATGTGGCAATAACACTAGAGCAGACATGTCAGGCACTGTGTGTGGTTAGAGGTAGGGGAGCATATGCTTAAACTTATTTGTTCTTATCTGTAAGTTCTTATTTGTTACCTCCTCATTTATATAAAGAGTGAACAATGGGGATGTTTTTGTTGTTTCTCTGCTACCTATTTAAAATTTTATTCATATCATTTACTGTAGTTATAATTTTTTTGATGAAATAATGCTTGGAAACCCATTCTTTTGGAATATCACATCTTTTATCCTTCTTCACCTTTTTCATCATCACATGAAATACAATCTTCTTACTACTGCTATGTTTATATGCAGGATCATGTGAAAAATATAGACTTCGATTATATCGATTATGCGAGACAACTTTTAGCAATACCACTTATTGAAGCCTTTGTTGCTAAATGTTTAAATTGTTGGGTGCCATAAATTTCAGCAATACCATGAAGTCTTCACCATAAGATTTTGCTTAATATGCCTGACGACTGCCCTCTCACAGAGAGCCATTGCAACTGTGACTGAATTACCAGATATTTCAGTGTTTATAGTGTACCTTCATCATATGCTCACATCCACTCTGGAGTTTAAATCAGTGTGCATATTCTTCCATATGTAGAAGATCACGAATGCTTTTAGCTGCTATATGTACCAATTGGGAGTGCAATATATTTGTAATTTATGCATCTTATGGATGTAAATTAATAATTGTGCATGATTTGTATGCCTATCTGAGGCATTTTCAATAGAAAAAAAAAAGAGATAAAAGTCAATTAGACAACACCATAATGTGTTAATGATAATCACAAAACCATGAACCAATTACTTTTCTCAAAAATACATTTGTCCTTAAATTCGTCTCCCATACAAAAAACGTAACCATTGCATGTTGGGGAAAAATAAAACATTAATAGGTTCTTCTTTAGTGAAAGAACCATGTTATGATAGACCCAAGAAAAATGATAACAACCACCCATTCGCATACTGGGGATCTATATTGGTGGTGATCAATGATTTCTGTTGCGGTGGATGGTGATCCTATGCCATATTTGGCATCTACATATGTGATTAAAAATGCTCTATACATTATATCACTTGACATCTTTTCAATGTCTGCAGAGCGATTGATGGTAAAATATTGAAATTGACAACTCCAATTTATTGCTTCCTTATAAAGGAGTTTTAAATTGTCCTTCCGAACCCGATAGATTTTTTTCCTCTGATTACATATCAACTCCAAGTTGGTGGAGTCTTCAATATCATTGACATCATGTTGTTTCTCCTCTTTTAACCCTTCAAGAAGGGCAATGTAATATGCCTCATTGTTTGTCGTCATTCTAGACACTTCTCTCTTTCCATAAAATAAATGATTTGTTGCCATATTGTAAAGGACAAATTTAACAACTGCTTGAATGGATTTGGAAAGCGGGACACTTCAATGCATAAACACCACTTTTGCACCATTTTTTACACTTCAAAAACATGGAAAATAAGATAACAATAAATTTATGTTAAACAAGTAGACAATTATATATTTCTTAATACTCAGCATGTTTTTCATTGATATATAATTGAAAAAACAGATAATTTTTTTCACAAATTCAATGTAAGACTAACTGACAAATTTTGTTGGAGTATCAGAACCAAATTGAATGCTTTTAGTATTGTTAGATATAAGTATCCCTATGACTATTACAATTTCATATTTCCTACTAGTAGTTATAAGGTGGAGCTAGTGAATCCACTAAATTTGAGTACTATATTAGAAAGGAAAAGTTATATAGCAATTTATAAATTTGTCAGGACAAATGGATTGTAAATGTGGCATTCCTTCCACAATGGAAATTGACATAGGCTCAAAAGGAGATGAAGGGCATGAAGAAGATGCATCAAAGGCATGTTTATGTACACTGGCCTTTACCACACAGGGTTCACCAACAAAAAGGAAAGGGAAAAAGTTGAAAGCACTTAGTGGAGGGAAGAAACCAAAGCCTCCAGATGAGGTTGAATTGGAAGAGGTGTAGGTCTTGAAGAAAACTTATGTCCTGAGGGGGGTACCAATGGGCATGGAGAGGTAGAAAAAGAAGAAGAGAGAACAAAAGAAGATAAGACAGAACTAGAAAAAGGGAATAAGTAGCCAATGAAATGGACACTGGGCTACCCTGGACAATCCTGGTGGATGAATTGACTACAGGCTGGTCATTTTTGGACTCCATGCACAAAACAAAGATGGCCAAATTAATAATATAGATAGAATTAAGCCAATGATTGGTTTTTTACCTTTAAATGTTGTTGTAGGATGAGAATAAAGTGATATTCAATGAACAAGTTTGTGTTTATGATGTTATTCAATACATTTACTCTAAATAGAACCCAAGTTAAGCTGAATATATGCTAGATTGATGATTTTCATCAGGGAAGACTTAAATAGAAGTCGAAGGTGCTGCATTTATGAACATAAAGAAGGCTACTACTCTAGCCTCTATTACTATGCTGGCATTCATGCTTGCAAAGTCTACAACAACAAAAGATTCAAAATTTGCAGTAGCAAAAGATTAAAAATCTGTGTCAACAAAGGATTCAAAGTCTACAATAGCATAGAATTCAAAATCTTCAACTGCAGAGTTTCAAAATCTCCAGAAACAGAGAATGCAATTCAAAAGAATCAATTTATATCAATTTATATTCACATTATTCTTTATATCAATTTATATACATTTTTTTATTGTTATCGATTATATGGACCTCCTACCCTTTTATTTATGATGGCTCTGTGTGAAAACCAGTTGGTTCCTTACCTGTGGTATCAAATCTTCCTTCAAAGACATTGTGTCTGCAGAACAATGTCATTACTGAGCACTTGGGATTAGAATCTCTTTTGCAGGTGGAGCAAATCTTGGAGAATTGTCCTTGCAAATGGAGAATTTTGTCCCCCTTTATTTGGAGAAATCCTGTTCAACTATGTTATTCAGGCTGTGAAAAAAAACTTAGCTATTATGAGCACAGTTAGGGCATGTAGGCCTTCAGAGGTCTCCCTTATCTGGACCCTACAAAGGATGTGATTGTCTAGTGTCCAATTGGGGGAGTGGGTGGGATGCCCTAGTTTGGAAGATTGGGGAGGTAGTGCGCCTCCCTCACAAACAACGCTAAGCACGAAGAAGAGGGATGGAGTTTTGAGATTCCCTTAAGAGGCAGTAGAATTGTCCTCGCATCTCATAGTAGGTAGGGCATTGGTGCCTCTCAAACAAACAAGGCTAAGCATTATTGATTTGTTTTACCAAAAAAAGAGGAAGAGGGAGTTCTGAGACTCCGTAAAGAGGTAGTAGGACTGTGCTAGTATCTAATAGTAGGTAGGCTAGTGGAAGATGACGAAGCTGGCAAATCTTGGATAAAAAAGCAAGTGGTGGCCCAACTAAGAATTAGCTCACCTTGGCTTAGGAATGAAAACAAGAAAATGGGAAGTACTAAGAAAAGATAAAATGTTGGGACTACAAAAGGGTGAAGTGGAAGTGGAAATATACATTGTAAAGGATGAAATAAATGATATGAAATGAATATATGATGAAATCGGAATGTGAAACGAACATTGAAAAATATAAAGTCACTTAGCACTTTTACAAGAGGCTCTTTGAGCACTTATTAATTTCTATGGCTTTGTAATGTTTTGATGTCATCCACTTGGGTACCAAAACATCCTCTTCAAATTTATTTTTGGAAGATAAAAAATTGCAAGGAGATAAAGTTCTAGGGAGATAAAAAAATTCAGCACATGTTCTGTTCTTGTAATTCTAGGGACATAAGTGTGATTATTGATGTATTTAGTTATGTTTTTTTGCCTTAATTCACAACCTATTTTATCCAATCAAATTTGCCAATGTCCTCTAGAATTAAGTCTAAGTTGAGTTCAATAGAAGAAGTTGGAGAGGTGCCTGTTCGTAAAAATTCTATCAGGAGTTGCATAATTTGTTGCATTACTTGTAACAATCTACATGACCATGTTGTTCTACCATTTCTTAAACTACTGCCTCCATGAGATCACATAACAATTGGAAAATCTTAACTTCGTTTGAGGCATCAACTGATTTGAGGAACATCGTGCCCTTTGGAACAGAAATGCGAAACATATTTTGTTGGTACTAGGTTGATGTCATCAACTGTTTCTGCCGACAAATCAGTCCAAATACTGAGGTTTTGTAATGTACCTAATTATGTATAATAAATTATTATTAATTATGCTCTCTACTCCATGGTTAAAAATTATACTTTGCCATCCATCTCCTATATACAATTACATTGGAATTGTATTCACATTATTCTTTATATCAATTTATATAATATTCTGATAATATTTCCTGAGCAAATCAAATCATGTCGGCTTCATATTAAAAGAATTAAAATCCTTTTTGCTCTAAAATTTTAAAGAACCAATATTGTGCGCATTCGTGTTTGTCAACACATCTTAAGTTCTATAATTAAAGAACCAGTGTTACATGCATTAGCTAAGTTAAATAGTTAATATCAAAAGGGAGTTGTTTATAATGTGATTTTTTGGAGATTCCGGTGACGGAATCCGGTTGAAGAAATGAGGTTAAATTTTGATTTTTAGCAGTTAAAATGGTTTTTTAACTGCATATTTGGATTCAGCGCCTTGGAAAACCCTGGGAGCCATTGATTGTGCAGAAACTAGCTATCAAACTTGGGATTCCAATGAATTACCGCTGGATTTTGACCGGAAAAATCAGCCAAAAAAACTTTCAAAAAGTCGCGTTATAGACTACTGCTATCAAAATCATTTTCTATTTAATACGACAACCCATGTTAAACTTATTGTTAAAAATTAAAGCGGGCATAAATTGAAAAAATTCAAAACGATTGTAAGGCCTGCAAATAGGCGTCGGAGATCTGACAAATATGCGGTCAATCTATAAATTCATCGAGGTAGTCTTGGTTTATTTGCAAGATTCTGGCACATCCTATGAAAAATCCAGCTCCCAAATTATATATAAATAAATATAAACATAAAGAAAAATAAAACCTCCAACTGTATAACACTTTTTAAAAAATCAGTTTTAAACATTAAAAAAAGAGACTCCAACCAAAAATGTAGTAACCAGCATTTTATAATAATATTATTAAAGGGTTTGAGCCAAAAATGTAGTAACCAGCGTTTTATAATAATTTATTATAAAGGGTTTGAGCCAAAAATGTTGAACTTGCGATTCATAACAAGCGTTATATAGTAAAGAATACTTGCTGTTTAGTTTAAATATAGTTAAATTAAAGTAAACAAATTTCTCTATGATGGCAACTAATTCATGATAATTTGAGTGATATAGATATTATTAAGATAACCCCTAAGCATGTAAATTTGAGAGTCCAGATTAAATCTACAACACTTATATGAGATAATAGTAAGTATTGGCCTGAATTTTTTTATTTGATCAAATACCTAAATGCCAAATATATTTAATATATGGTTTTTCAAATTTTCAATTATTTCCCAACAATAAATGAAATTTAAATATTTTACTAATAATAATACAAAATAAAAATAAAAAATTTAAGTAAAAATGATTTGTTCAAAAAATATTGTTTATATAAAAATATATATAAAAAATTTAAAAATAGAAATTATTTTATCTGAAAATATTATTTATATATTTTTTGTGGGCTAAGATGGAACCATTTATATTAAAACGTGTTTAAAGCCTGTACATACATACGATGGCTTCAACCCACCCCGAAGGAAAACCGGGTCTGTTGGCCATCTGAAGTTTTTAATTGCCATCCAAAAACAAAATTTACTTAGTCTATTTATCCATGCCATATAAACTATCCAGTGAAAGAAACTAACATTGTTTACTAACTGCATTATAAACTATAACAAAGGGTAGCATGCTTTCCAGCTTCCTAACTAGGGAGAAAATTAACATATCTTAAGAGATCATTCTTCCATTGCGCTCGGCTAGTGCTTCTCCTCTTTTGCTTCCTGAGTAAGCTTCTCTAGCTTTTGCTGTATCTCGTCAAGCTTGCCATCCTGCATCATAAGGGTTATCTGAAGGTTATTCATCTCCTTCTTTAAATTTGGAATGCCTTGGGCTAGTTCTACCATCTCCATTGCCACCTGTTCCATGGCTTTTGCTAACAGCCACTTCATTACCCAATACACATGGAGGCCCTGTTTGTACAAGGACATACGTCCTCTGGTGTTTTCGGGGTCTGGCAACAGATATTCCCAGTCCTCCATTTCAGATTTTGACTGCTCCTGGATCGCCTCCTCCTCCAAATGCTGAATTATCCTCCTGATATCAGCGTGCATGTCCTTGCTATATGCCCTCTTTGCATATTGCACTTGGTGCTTCATCGTTCTCCTGCCTCGTTTGTTTCCTGCCGATTGGGAGCGTCCATGTTCCTGATTACCTGCTTGATGGCGTCCTCCTCTCCCTCTGCGACCCCTTCCTCGTGTTGCACCACCTGCATTACAATCCTTTGCCCTGCTTCCCTGTCCAATAACACTGGAGGGTGATCCCATGCATTCATCCTCTTCTCTACCTCTATTATTCTTATCTCTAATGTCAACCTTCGCTGAACGAGTATCCTCCACAGTTCTCCCTTTCCCTCTTTCGCTTTTCCTTATCTGCAGTCCACTGTCCCATTCCAAATCATATATCTCCTCCATTTTTGCCCGAGTCTGTTCCTCTTTTTCTCGGTGTTCCGCCTTAATTTCCTCAGTTCGTGAAGGTCCTCCTCCCCTGCCCTCGAACGTTTCAATCCTCCTTATTCCGCCCTCTGTTCGCTTACTCTGGAATTTCCTTAACGCAGGAGGTCGTCCCCACTACTGCTTACTCTCTGCGAATTCTCTTGCTCTGGTTGCCACCTTTTCGCCCTTGCCTCCGCTCACCTCGAGGGAGTTCACTGCATGCTTGCCCTTATGCCTTCACTTGTATCCACTCCCCCTTACCTGCCTTCCTCTCTTATGTTGCTGCACTGTCTTTCTTTGACACCTGCACTCGCCATGATAGCCCACCCCTTCTCAGCTTGCCCTTGTGTGAGTTGGTCCTTGTCCCATCACCGTTCCGTCGTCACCTCCACCACCTCCGGGCTTCTGATTATCCTTCCTGCTACTATTTGAAATGATGCCGAGTCTATCTAACATGTTGCCCACCTGCCGTGATCTCTTAATGCGAGGTGGCTCATAATTGCCTCCACTTGTCCTTTTAGTGCCTTCCCAGTTTACCACATTTGCTGCCCCAATCAGGGGATTATTTATATAAAAATATTTCGAAGATATATAAAACAATTAATATATCTAATAAAATGACATATTATTATATGTCGTCCAGTGGAAAAATGTGGCGACCTTTAATCAGCCTTGTCACCACCGCTAAACATGAATGTCTCTACAAATGAGGGATGGGGTATTAAATTCCAAACATTGTCCATGGTGTTGCCTGAGGGGTCCCTCTTCACGTGTTGGTCGGTTGGAAGGAAAATGGCATTGCAAGAAGCATGAAATGCATGACGTTAAATTTTTTTAATGTAAGAAAATAACTTTTTGTAAATCAAATAAGATTTTCATCATTGATTTGAATCGTGACACTTAGTAAATAAGTTTTATAACAAAAATTTAAAATTGGCCAAATACTTAACATGTTAATTTGGATTCTTACTTCATATCATTCACCACAATAAAGTTTAAACCAATAAATAAAAGATTTGTTGTACCATAGAATATTGTTTCATATCATTGCTATATGTCCTCTAGTGCCCGGTACCATATGACAGAATTAACGGCTTGGGACTTCTTTTATACATGTTCGATGGAGACTGAATTTTATAATAAATAATCACTAATCAAAGTCCATTCGTGTAATAAGTTGTAAGCAAAAGGGATTGTACAAAGTAGTACATATGCTATCATTATATAATAAGAGTTCAAAATTTTCAGCCAATAATATTTAAGATAAAATAAAGTTAAATATTATTTAAAATAATAAATTTTAATATATAATGTTAATATTAAAAAAATTCATAAATTTTCTTAGCATTTAAATTTAATGAAACATTAATTTTTTTTAATACATTATATCTACCTACAACAAGTATAATAACTTATTTAAAAATACAAGAAATAACTTATTAAAAAATACAAGAAATAACAGGTTTCTAAACTTTAAAAGAATTCTATGCGTATTTAAGAATTCTATGCATATTTATTTTAGCAGAGAATATGAGGTCAGGCACAAGAAAAGTAAGTTGTATGCCCTACAAATATATTGATTAAGACTCTGATATCAAAAGGTTTAAATATGGCTTTTGTTATGTATTTATTTTATTTTATATCCATTATCATTATTTGGGAGCATCCATCATCGTCGGTTTGTTAGCGTGAAGTTTTATGGAGTCATACATGATCGCTGACTTGTTACCCTGTATTTCATGAACACTAACCTCTTTGTTGAAGTGTTTCCAATTATACAACCATGATTATTTAATCATTCCTGACTTTCAACGTTTGATGGTTTCATTTACAAATAGAGGAATGAAATTTGTGGATGTTTAGAGGTATACAAAATAGTAATTTTTATTTATTTATTTATTTATTTTATTTTTTTTTAATTAAGGTTACACATTTTGAAATTTATTAATAAAAATGAATTTTTAATTTTAACAATTGATTTTATTTTGTTTATCAAATTTTGAAAATCAAGATGGTGCATACTTTATTACTAAATATTTTGATTGTAATTTTTTATTTTCCATGATGATTGCATTTTCATTACTTTGTCAATTTATTAGCAATACAGACTATGAAGCTATAATCAAATTAGTTAAGAATTCCATATTAAATTAATGTATGATAGTAGTGTTGTAACAAAGTCTATTTTGAGATTAACTGACCTAGATTCATCTAACTCCAGATTTATCATGTGTCGAGAGGGATCAAATTAGTAGAGGTGCAAACTTTTTTTTTGGAGTGTAGAAATTGAGAAAAGGTTTGCACCTAGAGGGTTTTGATCCTTCTCTGCGCATGATAGATCCAAAGTTAGATGGATCTAGGATGGTTCGAGGAAACGATGTCACATTTTTAGATTATCATTATTATGTGTATGTTTGAGATAAATTTCATACTTTAAAATTTAAACATTTATTATTATCTATATGTTTGATTATTTAAAATAAATGACTTGTCAATACAATCTTCGTTGGACTTGAACTGAAATTGGTCAGTTCATAAATTTGAATTCAGCCATGATACACAAACTTGTAGGTGTTTTTTCTACATTTGGTAGTTGTTCAAAAGCTCTTTGGTGGCTTTACATTACCTTTTCTTTGCCTAAGTTGATGTTATCATTCTCTTCTTTAATCTAGTCTTTGTTGGATGCTTTGAATGGTTTGTGAGTCAGCTATTTGTTTTTCCAATTTTTTTATATCATAAACATAATTATAATCATAAAAAAAAACCATTAAAAGGATAAGATTGAAAATATTACTATATATACAATACTATCCTTCATCATTTATTTTTCTCCACTTTTATTTCTATGTTTCCTAACTCCTCTTATGTGTTTAAAATCCTTTCACTTAATTTAAATCATGCTTTCATCTTTTGAAACTTTCCCTTCTATTTTTGTTATTTTTTCAACTCATATATTGAACAATCTATTCTCTTTCTACATTCAAATTTATAATCCTTTAAGAGAAAATAACTAATTATATTATAAAAAATGATTGTGGTGAAAGTGAAAACATTGATTATACATACATAGTGTCTTCATGATTGAAGTTGTGCTCACTTTTCCTTTGGAAAAATTTTGCTTATTTTTCTATTGCTATAAGGCTTGTAAACATTTATAAGAAATCGATTCCTCTAAAAGGAATATTCTTAAGAGAGGTGCGATGACATTCCTCTAAAAGGAATATGCTAAAGGAGTGTGATGACTTGTTACTTCCGTGTCAATGTGCATTGGCTCCTTATCTCTAATTTCCATGGATTCAATCATTTGAAAAATTGTGTCTTCATCTTTATTATCTCCTTGTTTTCACATCCTTGATTATAGGTCGTTGACTAAGGATATATTTTTATTCTCCACCAAATATTTTAGGAGATTGAACTCTATCTCATGGAAAACTATTTGTTGTTTGACTTGCAACAAAGTGATCATTGCTTCTATAATTTGAGCAATGTATTTATATTTTTATTCATTGAAATTGGAAAATGGGAGAGAATGGATGCTCTATTTCTATGTACAATGTATTCTTATGTTTTTAATATCCTCTTTAACTCTAGTAAATCTAAATGAGAGAGAAAACAAATGCTCTATTTCTATGTACTATGTATTCATGTGTTCTAAATATTTTCTTTAACTCTAATAAATCTCACTTGTCCTGATAGGTCTATTGAGAATAAAATAGAGAAATGGTGAACCTTAGGCTTATGTGTAGAAGAGGATTAACAATACTCAAAGAAACTAAGTCTATCAACGAGGAAAGACTATGAACCACAAGTTACAAAGATGGCAAGGAAAAGAACTCTCTCTTAACCATTCCTTGAAAGCTTATATTTAAATCCAAGAACTTGCAAATAGAAGATAAACACTAGAAGAACTATCATTTCCTAACTAAAAGATGAGGCCAACAGATAGAGGGAAAATTGGAAGTTAGTAATATCAATTACCTACCTAAGAACCAAGGATGATCTTTTGAAGTAACCAATTAAACAAAGAAATTTGCTTCTAAAAGATAAGACCAATACTTTAAACCTAGAACAATAATTCTTATAATTGAAATAAATATTTTAATTTTAATTTCAAATATGGTTGGACTAAATGAAGTTTATAATTGAGTAAATCTCTTTAATGTTACTTCTATAAATATAAATTGGTAATGGGTATATAAATTTCAAAATAGCAGTATCAATATATTTTGAAATATTATTGACGATGTCTATATTATTAAAATATACATACCAATATATTTCCGCAATAGTATTTATATAGATGAATCTTATAAGAAGTTTTAATTCACCATATCGTAGTATTTCAAGCTTTTTCATGCGACATACTCGATAGATATCTGCCCATGACAAAATTTGTCTAGTAAAAAACTGAAACAAATAGATGCCTAAAGTGCAAAGGTAAGACTCACGAGGAAATAACAACGTTAGAGGAAAAAATTTGATTTAATAATGATTTATTCTCTAGTATTAATTTAACCTTATCACAATTATACCCAGAAGTTTCTTTATTTCCATGATGCCATGTGTAGTGCTTAATCCATGAATGTGTAAGACTTTGAAGATTACAAACTTTCTCTAATGTCAATTTGTAATATGCACTAGGTACCTTGTAAAATTATACATTGCATCATGTGTGCCATTGGCATTGTTATTTATTATCCCTGTCGCCAGGTTGGGATTTCGCAATCGGTACATATCTGACCTATTATTGATTTAGCCAAACCTCTTATATATTTATAGCTTTACCGTAAAACTTTAGAAAAAAAATCCTATTATGCTACCATTATTTTATTCAAAATTATCTCTCAGCTGATTGGCTAACAACTTTCACACATTTTTGGGAAATGCCTCGAATTTCACAACTGAGAAGTACATTCGTCGAACAACTGAGAGTTTAGACAGAGTTTAGAGCACAAGAAGCTTGTAGTGAGTACTTTCAACTACTAGCTCATAGACTGCCAAAACTATGTGCAAATTTGAAGAATTGTAAGCTACGAGTAGATTGTCGGGGTGCATTTTCATTTTTTGGTCAATTGACAGAGATACAATAGGAAATACGATTTTTAATTTGTCGAAGTTTGAAATGCCTCGAATTTCACAAGTGATAAGTACATCCATCGGACAACTGAGAGTTTAGACAGAGGTTAGAGCACAAGAAGCTTGTAGTGAGCACTTTCAACTACTAGCTCATAAATTATCAAAACTATGTGAAAATTTGAAGAATTGTAAGCTAGGAGTAGATTATCGTGGTGCATTTGCACTTTTTGGTCAATTGACATAGGATACAATAGGAAATACAATGTTTAATTTGTCAAAATTTGAATTGTCTTAGCTGATGAGATTAATTTTTACGGTTCTACTTCTGATATTAATTTTTGTAATTGACAGTAAGAAGTCTTTAATCAACTAGATTATTTAGATATTTACATTCTTGTTTTTCTTGATGATTTAAAGAAGTCATGTGTCATCTTCTACATTGAGTGGAATCTATTAAAAAGCTATGTTATGCAACTATGAATAATTCGGAATGATGCACTGTGCTATCGTGCAACCCTAAAAGTAGCTACAACAACTCATGGAAAAAGAAGAGGTTGATAATAACATATTAGATTGTGGAGATAAAGTAGAGGATAAAACGAGTGGTGAATACTTTAAATGTAGACCTCATAGTAGGTGGATTAGATGCAGCTTCAATTGGTGTAAATGTTGTTGTTGTGTACAATATCTTTGTTGATATGCAAAGAACATTAAGTGAGTTTCAAAGGTCAACATAGAACACATTTATTTGTGTGGTTTAAATGAGAATTTTGTCTTATCACGAAATGTAATCTAAGGGATAAATTTTACAAAGTATAATGCTAAAATAAGTAGATATTAGATTGACCTATTTTAGTCACAGTGATTTGTTGTCTCTGGGCATAGTCATTGATGGCAATAAAATTTTAGGCTTATAGAAGTTGTTAAACATAATGCTTTGGGTTTGTTGTCACTCACCACATTTTGGGTTTCAATTGTTCACATTTGCCCAAGAGCAGTGAAGTTTGGAGCCACTTTCCTAGGCCACAGAAGATCTCAAAGTTGAATCAAACCCTCCCCATTGTGTAGTGCTCGGAAAGGGATTTCCAACGGTATATGGAAGTAAAAAAATGGACTCCTGGAGATAAAGATAAGCATTTTGAAGGTCTACCTTGGAAAAGCCCAACAAACCAAGAAAATGGCTAAGCATGAAGGGAAATCGCAATTTGAGGTCCGAGACAAATCACAATCACAAATCAGTGGAGCCCAGCAGGCAAGGAACATTGGTAGAATGGAAAATCAGCTATCTGTCAATCGTCGATATCACATATTGGCAGTCAACGGATCCTGAGGCACACACTTATGTTTATCGGCAGGTTTCAAGGCCGAGCACCGATATTGCAGATCATCGATCGCAAGTGCCAAGGGGTCCACACCAGCGCAGGGCCAGAACTATCGCCGAAGAACTGGGCTTTAGTGTTAAAGCGTCGAGAGGGCCCAAAAACCAAATACAAAGAAAATGCTCGAAAAAACAAAGGCTGAACCGCCCCCTTCTCTCTCCTCCAGGTTGTAGTACGATAGTATGGCGATTGACAATCGATGGCTTTGGGTTATCGGCTATCAACGATTGGCAGGGGTCGCAACTCCGAAACAATGAGAAATTGTCGATTTGAGATACCTGTGTTAAAGTCCCGGGGAGAGCCAATTTCTCAAATACAAAGGAATTCCCTGCAAAAACAAGGCTCGACTGACCTTTTTCTCTCTCCTCTAGGAGGCCACGTGGCAACGCATGATTGGTCCACAGATGCTAACATGGTAGCTGACGTCATCAATGATGTGGCACGTACGAATGCTGACGTGGAGGGTGGACATGTGTCACTTGTTTTTGGCATTTTTAGGGGTCATATGGGGCTATTTCCGGGTGCCATGTGTCACCACTCATAAGGTGACACATGGTAGTGATGATGTCAACGATGACATGGTAGTGATGACGTTCGCAGGTTTATTGTTGATCAGCAATCGACGGTTCTTGGTTTTAGGCTTATCGACGATTGTGATTGTGATAAGGAAAGTCCTTGGATGCGATATATAATGAGCTGTGATTTATTTCGGGTCTGGAAAATCGGTTGATGAGGGACTTTTGCAATATAAAGAAAAAGCCCCCCCGCACAATTATTGAGAGCTTTAGCGCCAAACGCATGGGCCTTTGGTTCCAACCCTTGGTCAAATAAGGAAATCCATAAAAGGGGTTGTAATAAGGGGGCTAAGGGTGGAAATCAAAAGTGTCACCTGTTCACCTGTTTTAGAGGTACAAAGGCCCACGGTTAAGAGATTTGGTTGTTACACTGTAGCGAGGCACCGATAGTGCAGGATAGAGAGAAAAACAACGTGATGGGTTGACATTTAAGGAAGAAAGTGACTAGGAACTAGCCGAGAGAGGATTAACCATGACTTGACAGAAACACGCCTGGACCAGAGGCTAGCAAAAAAGAGTGGCATGAAGATATTTCTAGAACTCATCATTTCAGTTTCGATGGATTAATTATGTTTTGTGTTTTGATCACAGTATTGTTATTCTGTTTTTCTTTCAAGAAAGGAATCTCCCAACTGTAATAGTTAGAGGATTCACACTCAAACAACCATTCATGCAGACAGTTGCAAACTTCAGCCTGAAGATATTTTTGTAACTGATTTTCTTGCCCTCCCTCTTCTTATAAAATGGTAGAAGAAGCATTGAACAAAGGTTCTGAATTCTAGGAAAAAAATGTATGTGCTTCTAAAGTTGTATGGATTCCAGATCTACATCTTTCTTAATATGAATGAAGCAATAGTGATTCCCATGTTCAAGTATTACAGTATGTTGTTTTTTTGTTAAACTTCCATTATGTTCGCACTTCCTCCTTGATTTCAAGCAATTGTAGCTGCCAGAAATATCTCTTATATTATTACAGATTCATTGGTGTTAACTAGTTAATGCCTATTCTTGTATGCAAGTCTGAGATTATATCTTTAAATATGTGCTTCCTGAAATCATAGCATTCACTCTTCTTACATCCACATGTCTACCTTTAGCTCAAATAAATATAGAACTCTTGATGTTTCAAGCTCTATGTGATAAGTTATTATTATCTTTCTCTTCTTTCATTATACTGCAAAATCTGATTAAACTGTAAGTCCTTGATTACTTGGCCTCCACTTGTTTTTTCCTTATTCTTGTGAGTTTTGTATGTGAAATGATACCATAAATACATGGCTTATATCCTTGGATGAAGGAACCAACCCATGTTGTTATGTGTATATTTGTATATTTGTAATTACTATGTGTAGAAGATGCATGTGCCCAGGCATTGGTCTTATAAGAAATCCGAGGTTGTCTTTGGGAGAGACAACATATTTTGGCGTCATTGCTAGGGAGATTATTGAAGGATATTTTCCCCGAGATACGACAAATTGAACACCCTTCGTGTAGGTGAGAGAAGCCTGTTCTGATTGCATTCATATCACCTTGGCGACTCCACACCCCCCTCATTATCATTCATAACCCTGGCTTTTAAAAGGCCTCATACTCGCTCAGATACATCCCAAAAGAAAGCCCCATTTGTATCTGATCCAGAAAAGTTAATTTCCAAGAAAGTCGGGAAAGAGAAAACTCCCCCTGCTTGTGCTACCATCTCATCATCCTTTGCCACCTCCGCCTCAAATTCTCAACCCACTGTTGCTCACTACTCAGGACTTACTCCTAATGCCCTGAAATACCCTGCTTCTCCTCCAACCATTGTGGTCTTGACCCTAGTTCCTCAAGCAAATTTTAACCCCCCTCCACCAATTTAGATGGTTCTTTCAAACTTTTTGTTAAATAAGTATGCACCGCTTAATTTACCTCAACCTTTGAGTGCAATGCCCCAGAACTCCCTAAAGCAGTTGCCTAGATTCAATGGGGAAGATGATAACACAACACAAAGTCACATTGAAGCCTTTATCTCTTTTGCTAACATTCTAAATGTGGATTAGATGGATATGGTCATGAGACTTTTTGCACAAAGTCCTGAGGGAGAAGAAAGAAGGTGGTTCAAATACCTACCTAATGCCTCCATCGCTACTTAGGAGGAGTTGGAAAATGATTTCACCCATAAATGGGGAGAAAAGAGGAATCATGAGTACCTCCTCACTGAGTTTAATGCCCTAATAAAAAAGTCGAAGGAGGATACTTCAAAATTTATCAAAAGATTCATTAAGTAGTACAATAACTTGCTTGTTGACATAAAGCCTCCTCCAACCGCGGCTCGTGTGGTTTTCCTGGGAGCTTTTAAGTTCGACATTGGTTTTTCCCTGAGAGAAAGGAGGTCTCTCACTCTAGACTAAATTCATATCGATGCTCTTGAAGTGGAAGCAAATCTGGCCTCGACAAGTAAGTCAATGGTAAATCAAGAACCTACTGAACCCAAAAGAGAGGAAGAGGAGCCATCCTCCTCTCGTCAAAATATAAAATCATCAAACTTGAAGTGGGACGAGTTGAAAAAACTCATCAGGAGTTTAACACAAAAGGTTGGAAAGCTTGAAATTAAGAACAAGAATCCTCCCAAATAGAACACTCAAGTCAACAATCGAGGCTATAATCCTCAGTATAAAAGGCATCCACTACAATTAATTCCAAGGGAAAGAAAGGAACAACTTGATCAGATCCCTCATCCTTTATACTTGGAATATGGTCTCGATGAATAATCATCGAATACACAGGAGATGCAAGGAAATATGTATTTATATTTTGCCAAAGAAGAACATGAGAATATGGCTCACTAGGGAGCCAATCATGAGAGAGAAGAAACAACATATGAGGAAGATATGGCTTATTATAGCAAACAATTTGCAAAGTTCATGCAATCACAGTTACAATGTAAGTATGATCTAAGGTCTTCAAAGAAGAGGACGAGAGAACCATAACAACAAGGGAAAGTTTCTCCCCAAGTTGTTCCCCCAGTACTAAATAAAGGGAAGGGTAAGTTGAATCATGACCCTTCCAAGATAAAAGTCTCCTCTAATGAATAAAGAACTAGTTTATAGGGATACATAGAAAAAGAGGCACCTATTCCGTTGAAAACTGTCAACGGCAAGGAAGAAGGAACATAGCCATGAAGTATAGAGAAGGTATAACTCGCATTCAATTTCTAGAAGGAGCTTGAAAAGGTAAAAATTCTTGTTCCCCTTATTGAACTTCTAAATCAACCCACTGATAAAGCTCATATCTCTCCATTTATGTATCCCTCTATCTTAGCACCAGCCCATGATAGTTTGAACCTCTAGGAGGAGAGGCCAACGGTCATTTTTGGGTCACATGTGGAAGAGTTGGATCCTTCTACCGCACCTTTTTATGTGACTTTAGTGATCCATGACCTTTTGTTACATAATTGCATGATGGATTCAGGAGCCTCACACAACCTCATGCCATTATCAATAATGGAACAGCTGGGCCTGGAAATCACCAGGCCATACAAATATCTATACTCCTTTTACTCCAAGAGAGTCAAGTGCTTAGGCATGATAACAGATCTAGTGGTGAACCTGGCTCAGATCCCGGGGAAGATTGTGGTAATGAACATAGTGGTGGTTGATATACCTCCTCATTTTGGAACTCTTATCTAGATCTTGGGGTTCCAAGGTGAGCGGCTCTATCAAGCTGGATCTGACTTATGCGACCATTCCCACATTTGGAGGTGATCAAAGGAGGTTTTACAAAGAATTCGGGTTTGTGAAAACTAATCCCAGCTAAAGGCTCAGAAAAATCCCCAATGCATGAGAAGGAAAGTGACCACTCCTGCCTATTTCTAGAAGAATATGAGGACATCTTAGAGGAAGCATCAGTACACCTAACAAGGCAGTTAGACTATTAGCATACAAATCAAAATAAAATGGATAAATTATACTTTGACGGATCATCCAAGCCATACCTCGAAGAAACCAACAACATGGCAGGACATGAAGTAGTGCTCCTTGGGTTACAGACAACAAGGAATGAGAATGTCGAATGCTCGATTGTGCTTGAAGGCTCCGAGCTATTTATTAATCAGATCGGATAGTGTATAGAAGAAGATAACAAGCTCAATAACTCGATTAGAAGGTTCATGGAGGATATCAAAAGAGTTGAGCATCAATTACCAAGTGGGGAACACATATTAAAGTTTTTATCCAAATATTTTACGAGGTACATGATAGTTTTAATTGTTGAATTTCTAGAGAAAAATGGAATGAGGTCCAGTGCCATGATATGGATATGGTATTGTTGGAAGGTTGGTTTATAGAATCAATTGAATCATGAGTTGCCATTCCCTTTCTTCTACTGCTTGATCATAAGAGGTATGAGCAAAACTCAGTCAAGTAGCCAGATGCTTAACTGGCTGCATTGGAGAGAAGAGATCAACTAATAATTATCTTTTTAGTAGGTATGGACAACTGTCATTCAAGTTTGAAGCCCAAGGAGAAGGCCCTAAGACTTTGGTGATATGTTGTCTAAAATTTTAATTTTTCTTAAAAGTTTTCGGCTATGTAAGTCAGTAAGTTAGTAAATATTACAATCATGTAGTTAGTTTGCAGTTATTCAGTTAAATTTTCAGTTATTATAAATGACTCCATTCCCAATAGAAGGAAAGGCTACTGGTCTGCAGGTCCTCAGCACCTTGCTAGGAAGGCATTGTCCCCGGTCGGAGCCAATGTTATCACTCACTATATTGTGGGTTTTGTTAGGATTCCAAGAAACTCTCCTAGGTTGTAGCACGGAGATCCTAGTAACATATAAATTCAACTATTGTTGCAATTTTAATGGAAGGATTGATGCTTGTTCAACCCCGATAACCACTTCTACTTTGTTTCACTCCAGACATGCGTGAACACCCTCAGACTACAAGGCTTTAGACCACCAAATGCTCATAGTTTAGATATCGGGTGAATATGGAGAATACTAACCACACCAACAGATGCACAAGACCATGTGATGGTTGGCTGCAACTAGTAAAGAAACTTGTAAATCTATTCTACTAACGCATAGACAGGATGATAGCTCTCTTGCATCGGACAGAAAGAAACCTAAATAACTTATTCAATGATACATTCAACGATCTAACATAGCGATAGGATGACAGCTATCTAGTGCTAAACCTCAAAGGATCAAGAATACAACATATCAGACAAAAGCTTAGAACATAGGAAAATGGAAAGTGAGTAGTTAACAGCAAAAGAAGCTTGTATTAGCTGAAAATAAAGATGAGACGCTGCAAGTGACAAAATATCTACAGTCTCCAAAAGTTGAACCTTACGTCAAAATGCCAACCACCAACCCTGATTACATCTTGTTTCTGGGTATTTATAGATTTACATTACAAGGGCACTTGGCCATTTAAGTATGGAGGGGTCATAATTGACCATCAACTACATTTAATGACCTAATGGAGTCTTTGACTATGTTTGCTTTCTTCAATGAGTGAATTTGATTTGTTCAGGTGTTGTGCTGTCCTCTTAGGCAGTTGGAGTGCTTGTACCAATGGAGCTTCATAACTAATGAATGTAGTTATAGGGTCGTGCCCTGTCCTTTCCTCCCTTCGCCATGCCTTCTGTTAAATATGGTTGTTGAGGATTTATTTTGACTGGTATTGGCAAGTTGGTCACCTTCCTCCTTCGGGAAAATGGAGTGGTCAGAGGACATGGACTACATGGGCGAGTGGACAATATGGATGAACGGAAAGGATAGTTGTCGGATCAGGGAAATGGGCGGCGGAGATGGATCGCTGCGGGACATCAACCGAGGTGGGAGTGGGTTGAATTTGGGTCGTTAGATCTTAGGCGGCCAGATCAAACGGTCATCAGGAGGCGAAGTTAAGCGGTCATTATTGGGCGGGCAGTTTTGATCTAGCAGTATTGGTATTGATTGCATCGCTTTTGGGTGCAAAGCGGTAACAGGATAGGACCACGCGATTCCACTCATCAATCGACACGTAGCAGTAGATGAGAGAAAAACTGCTCTCATCGCATGCTAATGTTTGATCAAATCGTGAGTGCGATAAATGCGAAGGTCGTCAGATCTCAGCAGAGATGATTTGACGGTTGGGAGTGGGAGAGCAGGTCACTTTATTGGACGCGACGAGAGCCATTAGATTGGCAAGTGATCAATAGCGGGGATGAAGAAAGGGTTTTATGAGCACGCGGGTTCATATGGGTGAGGTTCTATGGTGGGTTTAGGCCTTTGCACTCGGGGCTTAAAGTAAAAGGAGCTATTTTGCGGGGTTTTGGGAGAAAAAGAGAGAGAGAGAGGTGGCAGAGAGAAAGTGGAGTGGAAGAAAAAGGAGGAATGACCAATTTTAAGCCTTCTTTTGGACACCACCCAACAGACCGAGCTTCCTTCTGACCTTAGAAAGTCAAAATTGCATAACAGAGCTAACAGGTTTCAATTGGTCAAAGTTTCCCAAGACCAGTGAAGTTTGGATCCACTTTCCTAGGACACAAAAGATCTCATAGCTGAGTCAAACCCTCCCCATTGCGTAGTGCTCAGAAAGGGCTTTCCAACAGTATGTGGAAGTCCAAAAATGGACTCTTGGAGTAAAAGATAAATAATTTTGAAGGTCTACCTTGGAAAAGCCCAACAAACCAAAAAAATGGCTAAGGATGAAGAAAAACCACAATTGGAGATCTGGACAAATCACAATTGCAAACCGGGGGAGCCCAACAAGTAAGGAACACTAGTGGAATGGAAAAGCAGCGATCTGTCGATCACTAATATCGCGATCACTTACTCGGGGCACATACTTATGTTTAGCGGCGGGTTTCAAGGTCGAACGTTGATATTCAACAATCACAGGCACCAAGGGGTGCACACCAGTGCAGGTCCAGAACTATCACCGAACACCGATATCTCAGGAATCACTGAAGAAATTGGATTTAGTATTAAAGCACCGAGAGGGTTGAAAAACCAAATACAAAGAAAATGCTCAACAAAACAAAGGCCGAGCCACCCCATTCTCTCTCCTCTAGGTGGCAGTACGGTGGTACAACGATCAGTGATCAGTGGCTTTGGGTTACCAACTATCAGCGATTGGCAGGGGTCACAGCTCTGAAACAATGAAAAATTGCCAATTTGCGATGCTTGCGTTAAAGTCCTGGGGAGAGACAATTTCTCAAATACAAAGGAATTCCCTGCAAAAGCAAGGCTCCACCAACCTTTCTCTCTCCTCCAGGAGATCACATGGTGGCCTCTAATTGGTCCATGGATGCTGACATGGCATCTGACGTTAGCAATGATGTGGCACGTATGGATGTTGACATGGTGGGTGGACATGTGTCACTTGTTTTTTGTGTTTTTAGGGGTCCTATGGTGTTGTTTCTAGGTGCCATGTGTCACCACTCACAGGGTGACATGTGGTAGTGATGAGGCAGTGATGACATCAGCAGGTTTATTGGTGATTGATGGTTCTTTGTTTCAGGGTTATTGGTGATTGCGATTGCGATAAGGAAAGGCCCCGGATGTGATATATAATGAGCTGTGATTTATAAAGATTTCGGGCCTGCGAAATCGGTTGATGAGGGACTTCTGTGATATAAAGAAAAAGGCCCCCCATGCAATTATTGAGAGCTTTAGTGCCAAACACATGGGCCTTTGGTTCCAACCCCCGGTCATATAAGGAAATTCATAAAAGGGGATGTAATAAGGGGGCTAAGGGTGGAAATCAAAGGTGACGCTTGTTCACCTATTTTAGAGGTACAAAAGCCTGTGGATAAGAGATTCGGTTGTTACATTGCAACGAGGCACTAATAGTACAGGACAGAGAGAAAAAGGGCGTGATGGGTTAGAAGTTAAGGCAGAAAGTGACTAGGAACCAACAAAAAGAGGATTAGCCATGACTTGACAGAAACACGCCCAAACTAGAGGCCAACAAAGAAGAGTGGCATGAAGATATTTCTAGAGCCCATCATTTCAGTTTCGATGGATTAATTATATTTTGTTGTTTTGATCATGGTATTGTTATTCTGTTTTTATTTCAAGAAAGGAATCTCCCAGTTGTAATAGTTAGAGGATTCACGCTGAGACAACCATTCATATAGATAACTGCAAACTTCAAACAATGTAAACTTTGAAACGGGAACTATAAACTCAAAACGGGAACTCTGGCCAAAAAAACATCAAAAACAATGCTAAAAATGAAAAGTATGTATATTGGAATGATGGTTTTTTTTTTAGGGACAATTTTGAACATGTTTTAAAAATGGCAGTGAAAACAAAATTTTCGTGCAAAATATAGCTTGAAAACGAAAAAGTGATTATACTGGAACAATGATTTTTTTTTAGGGTCAATCTTCAAAATTAAAAAAAAAAATGCTAGTAAAATGATCCAACAATATAAAAATGACTCATAACTTCTCATTTAACACCATATGGAAATAAAAAAATTTATTTCAAGATACGATGCATACATCAGTTAGATAAACTGTCTTAAACAATTATTCAAAATCACTCATATTTTCTAGCACACCATCAGAATTCACATCTTCAGATGAGTGACTGGATGCTGACGAAGATGTTCCATATTCTTCTCTTTCATCAACTAGTGCCCCATTTGAGTCCACATGCATGCCCATCATTTCATGTTTCAAAATTCTTCTAGATCTACGACTGGTTTCAGCAGACTCCCATCTCAACATTGTTCCTTCTGGTAACAACCTTTTCAGAATCTCTACCGTCTTGAAGCGAAGAGTTCCCCTCTTTGTTAAATTGAAGTCATAAACAAGTATGTCAACATCCTCCAATTTCAATATGTCTGTGCGGCGACGATTTATATTTGTACCCTTTCTTTTTCTCTTTCCTCCATTTTTTTTGTCAACTACCATCTCTAGCTTATACACACCATTGAATGGGTCTGTATTTGTGGCATACCAATGTACTTCAACACTTGTAACATCATCAATTTCTATAAAGACCTTTATAACTTTAGCAACCTAGAATGGATAGCCATTAATATCTCCATCTGCTAGCACTGTGATCATGCAACCCTCCTTAATATCCTATACTGAACCCCTATAAAGGTTTTCCATGGCTTCACGTTGTGCACAAGATCTTTTGGAACCAATATACATCTCTCTTTCCTCTGCCTGTGAAGAATTAATGATACCTTGATATTGTTGCTATTCAACAATGTGTATTTCCTCATGTGTATTCGACACATTTTGTGGCCAAATAAATGGATTTTCAAAGGTATATCTTCATTTGTTCTTGTTGAAATGATATCACTTTGATTATTGAAAAATGACTCCCACCAAATTGAATCAGCAATGTAAAAGTACTCATATGTATATCTAATACATTTTTTAATTTCTTCTAGGCAATCAGAATAATTTATATCTCTGTCTTGTTTGCGTGCATTATGAACTTCACCAACTGATTGTAATAACAATATTTTCGATGCAAATATTGGATGATCTGGAATGAACTTAAAAAATTGCAAACCTGATGATGGTGCCCATTCAGTAGTAGTTCAATACTTATTGCCCCATATTAGTGTTTTCCCATCAATTTTTTTGATACGAAATTGATGTTGGAAGCTAATGTCATTAAGTTGTTCAATGCATTTCCCCTCACCATATGATCTCGTAATAAACCTTCGCATGTCAATAGTTTCTTCCAACATATCAAAAGTAGGCTCTGGCATGTATGATTTCTTAATACATTCAATTAATGATGGCAAGCTCCCATCTTCCTTCCTCCTCAATGTGACTGAAAAACAACTAAACATCTGATCAATATGGTCATGAGTGTGCCCAACAAGAAGGAAACCAACCTTTACCTTCTGAAAAATTCTCAATTCAACAAGCATGTTTAGAGATCCAAAAACAACCTAATTTTTGTTTTCACAGTAAGTGTTTTCCAATTGTAGATACAAAACTTCAGGAAGATTACCAGACCAATGAGAAAGCACATCATGAATTATGGTTATGGTCAGATTTGTATCATTATGAATATTTGGAGCTGTGAAGTACA
>APFE031284359.1:49811-90672 GCA_000404065.3 Pinus taeda
CGCGTCTCGAAAAATTATCTGGAATATGTATTGTCTCTCTATTTGGCATACACTCTCCATGCTTTGAAAAGAAATCTTTCATCCATGACATTGCA
This sequence comes from Pinus taeda, assembly GCA_000404065.3. Lineage (NCBI taxonomy): Eukaryota > Viridiplantae > Streptophyta > Pinopsida > Pinales > Pinaceae > Pinus > Pinus taeda. Next base: position 49,907 of record APFE031284359.1, read on the forward strand.
ATGTTTGATAATGGCCCAAACTGTGTTTTATGACGTATCTCAGAATAAAATGTGGGATCCTTTTCCAAATTTTCTTGAATTCTCGAGAGACGAAAATTCCCAATCAAATGAAACATTTTGAAAGCCTTTCTACAGATAAATAAAGTCTTAATATGATAATCATAACCTGACAATGTATATTGCATGCACCCAACTAAATATGAATTTTGCATGCTTTTATTCATTGACAAATATCTCTTCCTGCTCTCAAATTCAAATTTGAAATCCATACGTTGCAAACAATCTTTTTGACAACATTCACTTGAAATGAATGCGCTGATAGAACTTCTTCTCGTCAGATATTCTGCTCTACCCCTTGTATAGCTAGAACATCTTGCATTGATATGAAAAGGTCTGGTCCTACTCGATACAATATTTCTTGGCAACATCTCCATCCTTAGATCATCATTTGTATAAGGATTTTTATCATCATTAAGAGAAATGTTATCCACACTATGATCAATTGTGCTTTTCAAATACTGACTTGGAGGATATTCTTCATCTTCCCTTTCTTCAGTGCTACTGTCATAGTCCATAGAATTCAGACTCAATGGAAATTTTGACTCAATGTTTATTGGATATTCTTCCTCATGTGAATTTTCAATGTTGCTCTCATAGTCCATAGAATTAGGACTAATTGTATCATCCTGTCCTTCATCACTGCTACCTTTATACTCATTAGAATTAGGACTAAGTGCATCATCCTGTCCTTCATCACTGTTGCTCTCATAGTCCTTAGAATCAGGACTAAGAGGACATTGTGACACTCCATTATTTTGAAATTCATCATCGCGCTCTTCATCACTGTTGCTCTCATAGTCCCTAGAATTAGGACTAAGTGGACACCATGACACTCCATTCTTTTGAAATTCATCATCCCGCTCTTCATCACTACTGTTGTCATAGTCCTTAGAATTAGGACTAACTAGACACCGTGGCACTCCATACTTTTGAAATTCATCATCCCGCTCTTCATCAAAGTTGCTCTCATAGTGATCCTAATCGGATCCATACACGACTGTCATAAAACCACGACTAAAACAGGTCGAAAAAATCCTCGAAGAATCCAAACCATAGTCGAAAACACCCTGAACCAGTGGCCATGGCAGCCGGCGTAGAATGACGAGGACCTCGGTCAAAGCACGCTGATCAAGGCCCATGGAGACTGTGCAGGAGGTCAAAATAGCCCCTGGGAGCCCCGGATCAGGAAAAGGAGTTTGTTTTTGATGCGCGTTAGCACTTAGCGCTAACGCGCATCACTAGGCAAAAATGGGTAAAATGGAAAGCCTCTAGCACCCAGTCGCATGGAGGACTCGAAGGACCGCGGGCGGAAAAAGGAAAAGGCGTTGAAGGGAAAAGGCAGGACCCACACCGCAAACCGGCGGTTTCCCTAGGACGCCCTTGAACGGTAAGTAGTTTTGGAGAAAGCAGAGCGATCACAATCAGCGATTGACGCGTGGTAGCGAAGGAGAGAGAAAAACCGCCGCGATCGGGCATTATCGGTCGAGCAAGTCAACTGCGCTCGACGTGCAAATGACATTGGATCTGGAGGAGCCCAGATTGGACGGCTGAGATTGCGCCTGATAGACAGAGTGGAATTGACAGGGGATTAAGCCACAGTTTAAGAGGATTTGGAATCTGTTGACCGCCACGGTGGAGAAAGCAACGAATCAACAAGCGGGTTGGCACAGTTCCGATGGAGACACGTGGCTACTTCCTGAGCATTATGCTGATGTCGAACAGGGAATTCCAAGCACACAGGCGACAGGCGAATCGATGCAGGAAGGAAAGGAAATGAGCAGACACGGAGGTCGAATGGCTAAAACCATGAGCAGAGACAGTGAACAGGGGGTCAAAAGAGAGATCAAAGAGTCCAAGCGACCAAGAGAGGCGGTGAACAGTGAAACTTGAGAGGAGGACTGAGCACAGAGAGTAGTAAAGCTAAGCAGAGGAGACAGAGGGCCGAGCTAACCACAGGCAGCATCGAGCACCCGAGAGCTTGAAGATTCAAGCCTTCCTATAGAGGAATCTATCTGGATTGAGCATCATAGTTGGCTCTTTCCACTGTGGACCTGTTGTGGCCACCAACAACCCCCCTTTTTTGTTTAGTGTTATTACTAATACTAAATAAAAGGGGACCCTTGGTCAAAAAATTTCAAAAAAATCAATTAGTGATTGTATTTCCTTTTCAATAAAACTTATTATCATAAACTTAAGAAAAGACCCTTGCGAAATCTAAAAACTTAAGTTTTGTGACAAAGGAAGGTAAAATCACTCCTTAAAGGATATCGCATCACAAAAAAGGACAACAGCATGCCTCCTTACGAGCTAAAATTTAAAACCGCGAGAATGCGATGCGAAATTGCATAAAGATAAAACATATATCGCATCGAAGATCTTAAAAGCATACTTATGATAAAAAAACTGCAGAAAACGCCAATATGCGATAGCGCATATCACAAAATCGCACCTCGCAAAGAAACTGTTGAACACAAAATATGCACATCTTACAATCATGCGATATTGCGATATAGCGATCGTGCAACACAGCGAAATTGAGATAATGCGGCAAAACAACCTTACGATAAGACAAAATAAAAATCATGCGATCTTGCGATATGCGATGTAACAAATCTGCGATATCGCAAAGCAAATCGCAAAATCATCCCGTCGCAAATTTCTCTGGTTCATTTTTCAAGAAAAAAGTGTTAAACGAGATTGGTTATGTGCATTAATGCTCATTAATGAAATATAGTTTTGAGTTTATCAAAGAGTCAGTTCACGTAAGGTGGCATATTTTTATATGTCTTCGGCAGTCAAAGCATTCCCGTCATTATGTATTATCATTACTCTCACTTCACTTGTAACTGCAGGAACGAAGGACAAAAGATTATACAAAGCAGTGTACAAGAAATTACAATGAAGAATAGGTGAGGCTCTGGTACCTGAAGATAAAGAAATGGCGCCCTTATACACATTCACCGCATGCAACAAAAACGCAGTTGCAGATTTAGCTTGTTCAATTCTGCGCCGGATAATATTGAAACCCAGTCCGCCAAAAGAAAGCACGCAAGAGGCAGAAAACGCATCAAGGAAACCTAGACTGAAAAACAGAGGCAGTTTCGATGCGCGATTAGCACTTAGTGCTAATCACACATCCCTAGGAAAAATCTCTCAAAGAGAATGACTCTCAAAAACAACATAAATTCTACTGGAAAGATGGTGCCAACTCTAGCAGTTTCCGTTTTCACAGGGCAACCAAAGGCTGAGGTCAGCCAACCAATTTCGCTTAAGCAAATGCTAAATGCTTGCGATATAAAGGAAAAAAATACAGAAATATTTAGCTTTAGATTTAATTTTAGAAATAGTTTTATTTTATTTTGCCTAGTGTTATCGCTCAGGTTGTCCCTTGGCTCCTTAAGGGATACGGTCGAGGTAACCACAGACCAAGCTTTGGACTGCCGGTCCTAGCCTACCAGCAGTCAGAGAGGGCTCTCTCTTCGGGATTTAGCTTTGTTTAGGAAATGATTTCAGGCTAGTTATTATGCACATGGTTTTTTGTTTGAGTTTGGCGGGATGAATGATCAATTCAGGCAGTGTTTGGCATGCGAAGCTCAAGAGGTTTAGAACATTGGGCATGGAGTCAAGGATGTGGACTGAAGGATGTGTTTTCTTTGACGGAAGAGGAATACAGAGCAGGATAGCTACACATGGACCAATATTGAAGCTTGAAATGAGATGAAATGGAGGTCAGGGAATGAAAGGCAGTTAAGTAGCTTTCATCACGCTAACAGAGGGAAGATGAGTGAACATTATATAGGAGCAATCAAGATTTCCTAAACGATATTCATGTATGAAGGAAACTAGTGTAAATATGAGCCAATAGGTATTCATATTCATAGGCTAATTTAGAAGATAAACATAGAGAAATAACAGGAATTGAGCACAAAGTGTTGTTAAGCGAATTCTGAGCTAGTCTTCTTTTCTGTTATTTAGATCATGACACAAAGGCGATATAAACACATTAAAACTGAAAATAGAGGCAAGAAAGACTTATTGAGCTATGAAGAAAGCACGGGAATCCTGTAATTAGCTCTTCAGCCATCAAGTCCACAACAGACAGTTCATAATCCAAATGTCCAGCAATCTCTGTTCATTAAATCTCTTAAGGCGTACACAGCAAGTCTCAAAAATGAGATTAGTGATCAAAACATCTCTCACCCTTTGAACAACGAACAGCGTTGTTTAAATAGGCAAAATATATGTTACAAACAGATCTCAGATAGATCTGATGGAGTCACTGCTTCTATCCTAATCTGTACTGAAGTAAATGCAAAAATATCTATTTAAGCTGCGCTGGAGGCAGCAGCATCAGAATTGAGTTTATGGGTCATTTCTCATGATGCGCTGGCTATTTGGCCATAACTCTGTAATAACTGCGCATGAATCCTTTGTGGGTATTGTTTTAGGCGGTTCCATAGAGATTTTTTTTTTTTTTTAAATAATCTTCGCCTTTAGATTGAGGCGGTGGCTATCTGGATATGTCCTGCTTCTGCCTACAGCAAAACTAAGGCCTCTACGATGTGTGCTCTCCTGAACTGGTGTGTTGTCGAGCTTTACTATTGGTTTTTCCTTTTGTGCATCTGGAACCAGAATATCATCCATACTCTACAGATGTCCCGAATTTGACTATGCACATTTTCTTGAACTTGCTTTTGCTGATCATCAAATGTCATTCTGGCAGCAAGATTGCATATCTCCTCTGCATCTTTTTACACGCATTCCTGATGAAATGATTGTAGCTTGTGATGAGGGAAAGGCGATGCACATCAGCTTCCAATTGAGCCTGTCTTCGATCTGCTTTTTTTAAATAGAGATTTTGTAGGAAAGGCTGTCCAGATCTTACGCAGTTTTTGGACGAGGGAAGCCATTTGATTCTATGTAGAGGCCCTCTCCATGTTGCATATTGTCTTGGAAATGGCCAAAGAACACATGGCCGTGTCTTGAATAATATCGCCCTTCACCATTGACGTTGCCTTTTCCACAGCTTCTAAGATATTTTCTGCACTACGGTCTGCTGCAAGTAACGGCTTGGAATGTTCAACTGTATTATTTAATTTAGTGGGAAGTGGAGTGTTTCTGTAACAACATTGACAGTGTGGTTCATTATTTGAAGTTCCAGCACCAGAAGAAGCACAGGGAGCATGATGGCTGCAAGCTCCTGTGCATAATGGTGGTTGAGTTGGCCAGTATTGAGCACATTGATGGCAGTTAGGTACTATAGGGCAACATTGTGGATAGTAAGAAGCACCTTGAATCCCCTGAAAAGATGCATATCCATTCCATTGTGCACTTGAGGCAGCTTGAACATTTGCAGCCTGACAATTCCATCCATTCAAATTGATACAGTTGCTGCAGCACTTCTTGTCTCCGCTTCTCCAGATCATAATAATTGCTAATTAGACGAGCATGCTCATCCCCATAATTCATTTGCATTGAAGACCATGTATCATATGCCCCATAAGATTCCGAACCGTGCGGTTGTCCAGCTGTACAATTACGCTGTGACTCTGCAGCTTGCCCAGGTGCACAGAATCTGGCAGAGATAAGTGTGAGACTCTAACAGTGGCCTCTAGTGTCTCCTTGGTCATGGCCTTATTGAAAGCATTTAGTAGAGCAGAGTCATCCCATAACGTCGTATCCTTTGCCGCCATTGAACCTGCAATCAGAGATTCGAATAGTGTGCGCCGGCTGCGGAAAAAATACAACAGATCCTTCACTTAAATCGGAGTTTTTCCTTTCGAAAAGTGCGCGAAGTTTGTACTGCGTTTGTTAGGAAGAAGCTCTCCTCTGCGAGTAACCCAATCAGTGATATCGAGCTCTGCAACCATTTCACTGGCAACACTCATGGCCGTATCATTTTCAACATCAAAAGGAAAATGCATGTTGCGAACCAGACCTTCTTTGTCTATAATCTGCACTCTTAAAAAAAAATTGTATCATCCTCCAGTTGTAGAGTATAGATCTCTGAAACAGTGGTAATTGATCTTACAGCTGATCTGCCAACATGTTCCCCAAGTAGCAAGGATAAATTGAGTTTGTCCATCTGCTTTGAGGAATACCTTGTTATGCCCACAGTTCCATCTTCACTTCCAGTGCCAATCCAACTTATTTTCGGATAACTTTGAATGCCCTGACTCAAAATCAAGCTATTTGGCAAAGGAATAAAATGGACAGAATGAATCTCCCTCCCATGGAATTGTGTGTGTAGAACTTGAGAAAAAACTTTTTAATTGATCATCTGGCACCCAATTTCTAACGACATAAATGGTATGGTTTTTTAAATAGGCAAAGCAGTTTTGAATTTCTAGAATCAAACCAAGGAAATATGAATGAGGCCTTTGCCATCCCCCACACGAACTCGTGAAAGCTCAGAATCATTTGTAAAGTCCCATAAAATAAAGCCTACTGCCGTAAAACCTGCTGCAAACCTCCTATGAATCCCATCTCTCCTGAAGCTTTTTACAATCAAACACAGTTTCCACCATAGTAATTTCTGGGACATTTTTTATTCCAGCAAAAATCAATTTATTTGAGTAGTCTCCAATGGCACCTTTATCAAAAATAAAGTCACAGATGCATCCATCCTTCCCTGTCGAACATATACAGATTTGGTTTCCATTTGATCTTGCAACTGAAATGCTAACCACACTTGAGATACCATGGGCTCCTTTAAATGAGCAAAATGTTTGAAACTTTTCTGGCATAATTGCATTTTCAAGATCGATCAATCTCACTGGAAATTCAAAAGCAACAATATTGCCCCGCTGATCATCATAAAAAAGTAGCTGATCCACAAGGCTCACATCAATACATACAATGCGTGCCAAGAATGCTGATGTGAAATCAGCAACTAAAGATGCCTGATACTCTTTTGAAGGATCCCCTCCAACCATTTCAGATTCACTGACTTCTCTAAAGATGTACTCCAACCTCCACAATTTTAATCCTCCTTTTGGATCTATGCCCTAAGGACTTGCACCAGTAAATCCCAAGAAGTTGCCTCTCTCTTTCAGCAGACCAAGTAGAAGAGCATAGGTTTTCATGATTAAGATTACTAGATACAAGTTGCACAACAGCCACTCTTCCTTTCTTTTGAAAACTTTTTAGAGCTTCCTCACTGTATTTATCCTTTAGAGGTATTTGCTCTTCAAGTTTTTCCTGAGCAAAATGCAACCACCTTTTCATTCTTCTTACAACAAACCATGGTACATGATGCCCATTTACTTTTCAATTTACGAGTTGGTTCATCATCTTCAAACAAAGGAACCAAGATATTGTCACTTGTAGAATTCATCTCTGTTCTGACATAATCAACTATTTCTCGTTCCTTAGCCTCCCCAGTTTTTGACAAGGCTACAAGAGAAACACCCTCCTTTTCTTTATTTTGTATGGGGAGCTCAGTATTATCTGTTATATAATCATGTGCTTCTTTGGATGCAACAGATTTATGAACATGCCCCCATATTACCTATGGGACTTTTAATAGTTGATGAGGATGAGTCCTTTTCAATACGTTTGAAAAGATCATTGTTTCCTCATTTCTTTCATTCCCAACGTACACATCTTTTTTGCTGAAGGACAGCTCGCAGGACAGATTCCTTACACACAAGGCTATCCCCTGTCAGAATTATTATATCTCCATTATTATCGATATACTCATGAGATTTGTCCAAATTAATCATCACCAAAGGGTTGTCAATACCTCTCATAGTTTTTAGAAAGGTTAATTAAAAATGCTTTTCTGCTGGCAGAGCACTTTCTCAAAAGTTGCAACAGCTTCCTTGCTCCTATCTATTGTTGCAGAGTTTAAAGCAACAAAGATATTATAGAGAGCATAGACAACACAAGGATCACCTACGTGCACATGGGGAGAGCTTACTACAGCTAGGAACTCCTCTCGGAATCTCCTCAAATGCCATAGTGACTGTATGATGACATTCAAGAAGCAGTTATATTCCCCAACTTCATTCAGCAAACCCTTTCCCAAAATATCCACTTCAGTCACTGATTTTGTGAGCAAATCATTCGCACTGTATATTGGACCATCTATGATGGGATATCCATCTTCAGCTTTTGTACCATCAGGAAAATGCAAAGAACTATGCTCAGCATTAAAGGTGTCAAGATTTTTCCGCACAGCTTGCTGAAGGTCTGCTTGAAAACGTTCTTCATCTTCTTCAGCATGGAGCTGCCTCAGTGTCGTTGTTTTCACCTGAAGCAACTCCCGCCTTCTCATTTGAAGAGAACCCTTGCTTTGAAACTGTGTTAGGCCTTGACTGCATCGAACTATATGAACCATGTTTATAAGTTGCAGGCATAGGTAAAGTAATTAGTGCATTTGAACGGAACATCTCTTTGGCACTATTTTCAGATGAGGAGTCCGCAATGTGATTATTTTCATGTTTGGCAGAGAGATTAGGGATGTATGCACTTGTTGCACGGTCTGTTCTTTGTGAAATGCCCTTCTGTCTACTTCTGTTCCCTCGTGACTTCTGCCCCAGTGGAAGAAACCTCTCAAACTCTGTTTCCTGGATGGAATTATCTGCAATATTCCTAGGCTGACTGTGCAAATCAGAGCGCTGCAATCTCTGCCTTTCTGGATTAATCCCATTGCTTAACATGTTTTCAGGGACCATAGTCTCTACCACTGCCAATTTGTTATTTTCCTCAATCAGTGAACCTTTGTCACTATGTGCAGACACTTTTGCGCCTGAGGATTTTGTGCCCTCTTTGCCTCAGTAGCAAATATGGAACGTTGCCACAAGCAAAGCAGCGGCAAAGCATGACATATTTGGCCTGTGAATATGTCGATCACAAAAGGTGAATACCTGCTATGAGCAGGAGGCTAACAGTGGCTCCACTTGGGGATGGCTTTTCCTCACGAAAAGTCAAGAACAGTAGGTCAGAATGCCTTAGTGTTTAATTGATGCTGTTCTCTGCAAAATTCCCTTTGCCGGCTGCCTTATTAATCCTACCTACCTATCCTAACCAGCACTTACTTCGCTGTCAGGTGAAGTCAAATAACCAGTGCAGCCACTTAAGCAACTGTAAAAAGAGATGAACTGGCTCACTGATTGTTAATGAACTTGGAAGCACTATTCGGTCATGTGCCCCTATGATCAAAATTGTGGTATAGAAAGGCCGCTGTTGATGTATTTGGTCCTCACGGAGAAAACATGCTAAAGATGCTAAAGAACTTGAGTCAAGAAGCAGTTCCATGTAGTCTGCTATAGGATCAATAAAAGCATCATGTGGGATAGCTTCTTCTGGGCCTTCTTGGTCGGATGAAACAGTTGCCTTTTTGGTAATAAGCCCTGCAACTAAATCTTCAGTCTTTGCCTTGGAAACATAATTATTCTCATCCTCAATCTGTAAGTCAGAAGGTAGTACTATTTCCTCATGACTTGGGGAAGGAAGATTTTGAACAAATTCTTCAGGATCGCGAAAATGATATGACTGGATTTGAGATTGCAAGAGTTCAATTTCATTTACATATCTTTCAACAACTAAATCAAGAAAAAGGTTGTGCGAGCCTCCTGCTGTTTTTAACAACACCAATCTGAAAAATTCTTCATCAAGCTCAAATTCTGATAAACTCTCCCTGAATACATCTAAAGCTTTATCAACTGAAAGATCTTCCACGAACTCGGTCATCCTGTCTTACTGATAATGCTTTGGAATATGGACTATTTGGTTATAGAATTGGTTCGTTCCTCAGTGGAGTCTTGAATGAAAATGAAGTGGAGTCGCCAGGTGGATGCCTTTACTTTGGAGTGCCTGATCTCTGTCCACCATCGAAGATCAAAACTAAACATGAAAAGCTCTGAAGAAAAGGAGCACTTTCTCCAGAAAGCGGGGTTTACAGTGATGAACAAAAATGATTCAGGTCCCCAGTGGAGTCGCCATTATGTTATCGCTCAGGTTGTCCCTTGGCTCCTTAAGGGATACGGCCGAGGTAACCACAGACCAAGCTTTGGACTGCCGGTCCTAGCCTACCAGCAGTCAGAGAGGGCTCTCTCTTCGGGATTTAGCTTTGTTTAGGAAATGATTTCAGGCTAGTTATTATGCACATGGTTTTTTGTTTGAGTTTGGCGGGATGAATGATCAATTCAGGCAGTGTTTGGCATGCGAAGCTCAAGAGGTTTAGAACATTGGGAATGGAGTCAAGGATGTGGACTGAAGGATGTGTTTTCTTTGACGGAAGAGGAATAAAGAGCAGGATAGCTACACATGGACCAATATTGAAGCTTGAAATGAGATGAAATGGAGGTCAGGGAATGAAAGGCAGTTAAGTAGCTTTCATCACGCTAACAGAGGGAAGGTGAGTGAACATTATATAGGAGCAATCAAGATTTCCTAAATGATATTCATGTATGAAGGAAACTAGTGTGAATATGAGCCAATAGGTATTCATATTCATAGGCTAATTTAGAAGATAAACATAGAGAAATAACAGGAATTGAGCACAGAGTGCTGTTAAGCGAATTCTGAGCTAGTCTTCTTTTCTGTTATTTAGATCATGACACAAAGGCGATATAAACACATTAAAACTGAAAACAGAGGCAAGAAAGACTTATTGAGCTATGAAGAAAGCACGGGAATCCTGTAATTAGCTCTTCAGCCATCAAGTCCACAACAGACAGTTCATAATCCAAATGTCCAGCAATCTCTGTTCATTAAATCCCTTAAGGCGTACACAACAAGTCTCAAAAATGAGATTAGTGATCAAAACATCTCTCCCCCTTTGAACAACGAACAACGTTGTTTAAATAGGCAAAATATCTGTTACAAACAGATCTCAGATAGATCTGATGGAGTCACTGCTTCTATCCTAATCTGTACTGAAGTAAATGCAAAAATATCTATTTAAGCTGCGCTGGAGGCAGCAGCATCAGAATTGAGTTTATGGGTCATTTCTCGTGATGCGCTGGCTATTTGGCCATAACTCTGTAATAACTGCGCATGAACCCTTTGTGGGTATTGTTTTAGGCGGTTCCATAGAGATTTTTTTCTTTTTTAAATAATCTTTGCCTTTAGATTGAGGCGGTGGCTGTCTGGATATGTCCTGCTTCTGCCTACAGCAAAACTAAGGCCTCTACGACGTGTGCTCTCCTAAACTGGTGTGTTGTCGAGCTTTACTATTGGTTTTTCCTTTTGTGCATCTGGAACCAGAATGTCATCCATACTCTACAGATGTCCCGAATTTGACTATGCACATTTTCTTGAACTTGCTTTTGCTGATCATCAAATGTCATTCTGGCAGCAAGATTGCATATCTCCTCTGCATCTTTTTACATGCATTCCTGATGAAATGATTGTAGCTTGTGATGAGGGAAAGGCGATGCACATCAGCTTCCAATTGAGCCTGTCTTCGATCTGCTTTTTTTAAACAGAGATTTTGTAGGAAAGGCTGTCCAGATCTTACGCAGTTTTTGGACGAGGGAAGCCATTTGATTCTATGTAGAGGCCCTCTCCATGTCGCATATTGTCTTGGAAATGGCCAAAGAACACATGGCCGTGTCTTGAATAATATCGCCCTTCACCATTGACGTTGCCTTTTCCACAGCGTCTAAGATATTTTCTGCACTACGGTCTGCTGCAAGTAACGGCTTGGAATGTTCAACTGTATTATTTAATTTAGGGGGAAGTGGAGTGCTTCTGTAACAACATTGACAGTGTGGTTCATTATTTGAAGTTCCAGCACCAGAAGAAGCACAGGGAGCATGATGGCTGCAAGCTCCTGTGCATAATGGTGGTTGAGTTGGCCAGTATTGAGCACATTGATGGCAGTAAGGTACTATAGGGCAACATTGTGGATAGTAAGAAGCACCTTGAATCCCCTGAAAAGATGCATATCCATTCCATTGTGCACTTGAGGTAGCTTGATCATTTGCAGCCTGACAATTCCATCCATTCAAATTGATACATTTGCTGCAACACTTCTTGTCTCCGCTTCTCCAGATCATAATAATTGCTAATTAGACGAGCATGCTCATCCCCATAATTCATCTGCATTGAAGACCATGTATCATATGCCCCATAAGATTCTGAACCGTGCGGTTGTCCAGCTGTACAATTACGCTGTGACTCTGCAACTTGCCCAGGTGCACAGAATCTGGCAGAGATAAGTGTGAGACTCTAACAGTGGCCTCTAGTGTCTCCTTGGTCATGGCCTTATTGAAAGCATTTAGTAGAGTAGAGTCATCCCATAACGTCGTATCCTTTGCTGCCATTGAACCTGCAATCAGAGATTCGAATAGTGTGCGCCGGCTGCGGAAAAAATACAACAGATCCTTCACTTACATCGGAGTTTTGCCTTTCGAAAAGTGCGCAAAGTTTGTACTGCGTTTGTTAGGAAGAAGCTCTCCTCTGCAAGTAACCCAATCAGTGATATCGAGCTCTGCAACCATTTCACTGGCAACACTCATGGCCGTATCATTTTCAACATCAAAAGGAAAATGCATGTTGCGAACCAGACCTTCTTTGTCTATAATCCGCACTCTTAAAAAAAATTGTATCATCCTCCAGTTGTAGAGTATAGATCTCTGAAACAGTGGTAATTGATCTTACAGCTGATCTGCCAACATGTTCCCCAAGTAGCAAGGATAAATTGAGTTTGTCCATCTGCTTTGAGGAATACCTTGTTATGCCCACAGTTCCATCTTCACTTCCAGTGCCAATCCAACTTATTTTCGGATAACTTTGAATGCCCTGACTCAAAATCAAGCTATTTGGCAAAGGAATAAAATGGACAGAATGAATCTCCCTCCCATGGAATTGTGTGTGTAGAACTTGAGGAAAAACTTTTTAATTGATCATCTGGCACCCAATTTCTAACGACATAAATGGTATGGTTTTTTAAATAGGCAAAGCAGTTTTGAATTTCTGGAATCAAACCAAGGAAATATGAATGAGGCCTTCGCCATCCCCCACACGAACTTGTGAAAGATCAGAATCATTTGTAAAGTCCCATAAAATAAAGCCTACTGCCGTAAAACCTGCTGCAAACCTCCTATGAATCCCATCTCTCCTGAAGTTTTTTACAATCAGACACAGTTTCCACCATAGTAATTTCTGGGACATTTTTTATTCCAGCAAAAATCAATTTATTTGAGTAGTCTCCAATGGCACCTTTATCAAAAATAAAGTCACAGATGCATCCATCCTTCCCTGTCGAACATATACAGATTTGGTTTCCATTTGATCTTGCAACTGAAATGCTAACCACACTTGAGATACCATGGGCTCCTTTAAATGAGCAAAATGTTTGAAACTTTTCTAGCATAATTTCATTTTCAAGATCGATCAATCTCACTGGAAATTCAAAAGCAACAATATTGCCCCGCTGATCATCATAAACAAGTAGCTGATCCACAAGGCTCACATCAATACATACAATGTGTGCCAAGAATGCTGATGTGAAATCAGCAACTAAAGATGCCTGATACTCTTTTGAAGGATCCCCTCCGACCATTTCAGATTCACTGACTTCTCTAAAGATGTACTCCAACCTCCACAATTTTAATCCTCCTTTTGGATCTATGCCCTAAGGACTTGCACCAGTAAATCCCAAGAAGTTGCCTCTCTCTTTCAGCAGATCAAGTAGAAGAGCATAGGTTTTCATGATTAAGATTACTAGATACAAGTTGCACAATAGCCACTCTTCCTTTCTTTTGAAAACTTTTTAGAGCTTCCTCACTGTATTTATCCTTTAGAGGTATTTGCTCTTCAAGTTTTTCCTGAGCAAAATGCAGCCACCTTTTCATTCTTCTTACAACAAACCATGGTACATGATGCCCATTTACTTTCAATTTACAAGTTGGTTCATCATCTTCAAACAAAGGAACCAAGATATTGTCACTTGTAGAATTCATCTCTGTTCTGACATAATCAACTATTTCTCGTTCCTTAGCCTCCCCAGTTTTTGACAAGGCTGCAAGAGAAACACCCTCCTTTTCTTTATTTTGTATGGGGAGCTCAGTATTATCTGTTATATAATCATGTGCTTCTTTGGCTGCAACAGATTTATGAACATGCCCCCATATTACCTATGGGACTTTTAATAGTTGATGAGGATGAGTCCTTTTCAATATGTTTGAAAAGATCATTGTTTCCTCATTTCTTTCATTCCCAACATACACATCTTTTTTACTGAAGGATAGCTCGCAGGACAGATTCCTTACACACAAGGCTATCCTCTGTCAGAATTATTATATCTCCATTATTATCGATATACTCATGAGATTTGTCCAAATTAATCATCACCAAAGGGTTGTCAATACGTCTCATAGTTTTTAGAAAGGTTAATTAAAAATGCTTTTCTGCTGGCAGAGCACTTTCCCAAAAGTTGCAACAGCTTCCTTGCTCCTATCTATTGTTGCAGAGTTTAAAGCAACAAAGATATTATAGAGAGCACAGACAACACAAGGATCACCTACGTGCACATGGGGAGAGCTTACTACAGCTAGGAACTCCTCTCGGAATCTCCTCAAATGCCATAGTGACTGTATGATGACATTCAAGAAGCCGTTATATTCCCCAACTTCATTCAGCAAACCCTTTCCCAAAATATCCACTTCAGTCACTGATTTTGTGAGCAAATCATTCGCACTGTATACTGGACCATCTATGACGGGATATCCACCTTCAGCTTTTGTACCATCAAGAAAATGCAAAGAACTATGCTCAGCATTAAAGGTGTCAAGATTTTGCCGCACAACTTGCTGAAGGTCTGCTTGAAAACGTTCTTCATCATCTTCTTCAGCATGGAGCTGCCTTAGTGTCGCTGTTTTCACCTGAAGCAACTCCCGCCTTCTCATTTGAAGAGAACCCTTGCTTTGAAACTGTGTTAGGCCTTCACTGCATCGAACTATATGAACCATGTTTATAAGTTGCAGGCATAGGTAAAGTAATTAGTGCATTTGAACGGAACATCTCTTTGGCACTATTTTCAGATGAGGAGTCCGCAATGTGATTATTTTCATGTTTGGCAGAGAGATTAGGGATGTATGCACTTGTTGCACGATCTGTTCTTTGTGAAATGCCCTTCTGTCTACTTTTGTTCCCTCGTGACTTCTGCCCCAGTGGAAGAAACCTCTCAAACTCTGTTTCCTGGATGGAATTATCTGCAATATTCCTAGGCTGACTGTGCAAATCAGAGCGCTGCAATCTCTGCCTTTCTGGATTAATCCCATTGCTTAACATGTTTTCAGGGACCATAGTCTCTACCACTGCCAATTTGTTATTTTCCTCAATCAGTGAACCTTTGTCACTATGTGCAGACACTTTTGCGCCTGAGGATTTTGTGCACTCTTTGGCTCAGTAGCAAATATGGAACGTTGCCGCAAGCAAAGCAGTGACAAAGCATGACATATTTGGCCTGTGAATATGTCGATCACGAAAGGTGAATACCTGCTATGAGCAGGAGGCTAACACCTAGAAACAGGATGGTCATTTAAACCGTATCCTAAATTTTTGTAAATAAGTTATTTTTAGACATATTTAGTAGTATTTAAACCCTTCTCATGCATTTAGAGAAGGGTCCAGAAAATTATCAAAAACTTGTCCTCAGAACATGCACTTTTGCACCCTCCGAGGAGGTTTTGGTGAATGAATGGAACAGGGTTTATTGATTTTTGCATCTGATAACTGCTACTGATGTTGCACGTCTGTACTCTTAGTTGATGTTGGATTGAGAAGAGATAAATCGTTATCGCTTGAAGCTCATGAGTAGAACTAGTTATAAATGGTACTTCTATCTCTTAACTGTTTCTATCTCCTATGTTAGAGTGATATTTAAGCTTAGTTGTTTACATGTTAATGCTTAGATGCCTGAGTTATCATTTGGCACTTTTGTACGGTGATAGCTATTTATTTATGCTTGATATGTAAACAGCTTACTATGCGATATGCTTCTCACAACTATTTCGTCTAACTTTTTATGCGAAGTAGTTCATCTATATTGAATTCTTTTCTTATAACAGTTGAATGACCTTTATTACCAATTGTTATTTGAAATCATTTTAGATCGCATAACAGAAAAATCTTACCCCGGGTTAGTATAAATATTAGATGCCGTTGCTTTTTTAGATACAAATTAGATTAGAATTAGAAGTAGATTATTTCATTTAGAATCTTTTAAAGCCACAAACATCAATCAATCTTACACACACACACAATTGGGAAACTAGTCCCATTATCCCCAGTCGGACCCACCATACCAAATGGAAAAGGAGTTGCCAACCAAGGTCCAGATCGGGTGGGTATCCCCCTTGTTGTAGACCCGATTTTCGGGGCTTCAACATATTTGGCGCTAGAAGGAGGGCCTATAACTGTGAATGGCAAGTAAGTGCAAATCAAAATACCATTCTGAGATTAAATTGCCCTCACCATTTCCCCCGACTTCTCCACTTCATTTAGAATCTTTAAATCCACAGTCAGAAGTCGTAGGATCAATAGCCACTGCTATAAACCCTGATATTTCAGAACAATCTATTTTTGAACCTCCTGAAGTTGAATCTTTGATTCACAAACTTCAGCGATTTTCTATATCCCCTCAAAGGTCTGATAAATCTCAAGGAAGCGTGACTTCATAATATAACCCTGCTCATCCCTTAACCAGATTAAAAAGCGAAAAGTTTGGTGTTCAACCAACTGAATTACCTCTACCCACAAGGAAAAGAGCAAGGAAATCACCCAAAGGGTCTAATAGCAAGACTCTTTCACCATCATCATCCATCTCAATATCTTCACCGCGAGGTCAACCATCCACTCCACCACTTTAGACCATTATTCACTATCCTACTGGTACTTCTACATCTTCTTCCCGAACATCTGGAATCGTAATACCCTCAATTTCTCAACCTCAAGGATCATCTTCTGCACGTCCTTCCATTAGTAGATCAGCGATGGCTCAATCTCCATGGAATAACCCAGGGGCAGTCTTAATGCCTGCACCCTTGAGTTAGCTACCAGCACATCCTGAAAATGGCTGCTTAAATTCAATCCTGAAGAAGGCATGCTAGCGGAAGAGCATATTAATAACTTTATGCTATCCATAAATCTTAATGGAGTTACTAATGAAGATGATGTCATTCAACCTTTTCCTTATACCCTTCAAGGAACAGCCGGATCATGGTATTTTTCATTACCATCTGGATCTATCACTAGTTGGGATATCTTGAGGAGCAATTCCTCATTAAATTTGGTGATGATAGGTCTACTGCGACGCTGATTAGTGACCTGTCGAACCTCAGAGCCCAGTCAAAAGAACCTATCAAAGACTTCAATTCGCATTTCAATAAACTATTAAACAAAATTCCTACTGCTTCCAAACCCAGCGAAGAAGTAAGAAGTGAATGGTACATTACTGATTTACCATCAAATATAGCAATCTTCGTAGACAGGGCTAATAAGACAACTTTAGCTGAAAACATGAAAGAAGTAATAGCTATAGAGAAACGAATTATAGCCCTTGAAAAGAAGACCGCGATCGAAGAACAGAAGTCTAAGAAGGTAACATTCAAAGAAGATCCCAAGAAAAAGCAATCGAAAGACCCTTTTGATTTAGAAGGATTACAAAAGGTTTTGAAGACCATGTCTAACGAAATGGTCGACATTAAGAAACAAGTGGCAGAAACTTCTTCAAAGAAGCCATACAGAGATTTTAAAAGAAATCCCTCGACTGATTCATTGCCCCCCAACGCTATTACAAACATTGAATCTGAGGAAGAAGAGGAAATCGCTACTGAAGAGCAAATTGATTAAGAAGAAGTTGTAGAGTTACAATGAATGTGGGATTTCATCCTCCCACAAGAAGAGGATCAAGAAGCATTCCCGGTTAGTACACGAAGCAGAAATCAGCTTGATCCCCCCCAAACTACCCCTAAGCCAAAGAGCGCAAGCTCGGCAACGAAGGATAAAGTTGCACCCAAGAAGACAACATCTAAAGCGACTCAAACCAGCCCAGTCCAAATAGATTCGTCTACTCCATCTAAAACGTTGATCGTTTCTGATGAAATGGAGTACAATATTATAGAAGATATGAAGAAGGCTCGGGCCAACATCACTCTTTACGAATTGAGCAAGTTAAAACACCAACAAAAGATACTTTTGAAAGAATTACAAGCTGTGCTAGTTGCACCTTTGCTTGTTGCTGTAATTTCTCAAGCTTCTCATGAAATGGGAAGACCTTCGACTAATGCAATTAACAAGATTGATCCAAATGACATCACATTAATTGGAGGAAGATCGAGATCTCATACTCCCCCCTTCCTTCTTACCTATGAAATTTTTAATAAAAATGTGCATAATTGTTTAGTGGATTCTGGAGCTTCATCGAATATTTTATCAAAGTCAATATGTACAAAATTGGACGTTCAACCACAAAAGTCTGTCGTGCGCATAGTCCAGCTAGATCGATCATAGGTCGAAGTGATTGGAGAATTGAATCAAGTTACCATAAGGTTGTCATCCAACCCAAAGGTATGTCAAGTTATCGACATTTTAGTTGCTGATATTCCAGAATTTTATGGTCTAATTCTTAGCAGAGATTGGTCAGAAAAGCTTCATGGATATTTTGCAACTGATTGGTCACACATGTGGCTCCCTTATAATGGTAAACCCAATCAAATAAAATTTGAATGAGAAAGACATCAGAAATACATAATAACGGAGCTAGAGGGAGAGACTAAGCCAGTAGCATATAACAACAACAATATTGGAAATTACTCAGTAGATTCTTTCCTAGGGAATTTCAATGCTCATACGTCACCTTATTTAGAACATTATGTTTTGTCCCAAGTTGAAAACTTTTCCCAAACAGATAGTTCTAGATGTATCAATTTTTTAGATTATCCTGTAAATAAATCTTTGTTTTGGAAATTATTTTTTGATGGTACTAAATCTAACAAAGGAGCAGGAGTAGGATGCGTGCTAGTTAGTCCAGAAGGAGATAAAACTAGGTTAACTTGCAGGCTTGAATTTTATTGCACCAACAATACCGCTGAATATGAGGCTTTGGTCCAAGGGTTGTACAAAGCAATCGAATTAACGTCAAATACCTTTAAGTTTTCGGAGATTCGGAAATTGTAGTTAGACAGGTACGTAATACTATACATTGTTTATTAGGTCATTTAAAACATTATCAATCTCTAGTTCAAGACCTGACTGAACACTTTATAGCATTTAATATCTCATCAATTCCCAAAATCCAGAATGCAAGTGCAGACCTCCTAGCTAACGTAGCTTCCAAACTTATCCCTTCAGAAGATTTTAGCCCTGATAGATTTTTAATAGAATTAATCTTTCGACCTTCTATTCCTGACAACATCACAAATTGGAGAATTTTTAACGACGATCCTGACATCGTGAGTTTTCTCACATCTGAAGGATCCTATGCCAATCAAATAATTGATGAAGACCAACATGATCGACAATTGCAACAGGATAGCACTAACAACGCTATACCTAAGTCGGTAGTCAAATTAGATGACCTTTATGATTTGAAAGATCGGTTTAAAAGATCTACTAATTCAAAACTCCAAAGTTCAACTTTGAACTACGAACTAGTAAATCTGGGAACTGATGCCAAACCACAAAACGTCAATCTAGGCCTTGGCCTAACTCCAGAAGAAAAAATAGCATATATCCTTCTTTTGAGACAATACAGATATGTTTTTTCTTGGAACTATGACGAACTTAAAACATATGACACTTTTATCATCCAACATACTATTCCAATGATGGAAAATGCAAAACCAGTCTAACAGAAGTTGGAGAAAAATCCATCCCAATTTAGAAAATCATATTAAATCTGAACTCAACAAGTTATTGAAAGCCAAAATAATTTTCCTTGTTCGACATTCCAAATGGGTCTCCAGCATGGTCCCTGTTAGAAAGAAAAATGGAGGTATTAGAATCTGTATTGACTTTCGAAACCTTAATAAAGCCTGCCAAAAGGATAATTTTCCTTTGCCTCCTATGGAACAATCTTGCAGGTAGTCGCTGTGTCAGAATTAATGTCCTTTTTGGATGGATTCTCAGGATACAATCAAGTGTTGGTACACCCTGACGACCAATTAAAAACCACATTCATAACCAAATGGGGCACCTATGCATATCAAAAAATGCCTTTTGGCCTGATTAATGTGGGTGCCACTTTTCAGAGAGCCATGGACATTGCATTCAAAGGTTTAGTTAATAAGTCTGTGGTAATCTATTTGGATGATATAACTGTCTATTCCAAAAAACGAAGCAACCATCTCAGAGATTTGAAACAAATCTTCCAACGTTGTCTCAGGTATGGAATTTCACTTAACCCTAAAAAGTCCTTTTTCGCATTAAGTGAAGGAAAACTTCTAGGATTCATAGTGTCAAAAACTGGAATTCACATTGACCCTGACAGAATCAAAGAGATTTCCGAAATTTCCCTACCTCACAGCAAAAAAGCCATGCAATCTTTCCTTGGTCATATCAACTTTGTAAAGAGATTTGTTCCAGACTTTTCAAGAATTGTATCTCCTTTACAAACAATGATAAAAAAGAACTCAAACTTCAAGTGGGGCCAAGACGAATATGAGGCATTCAATCTAATCAAACAAGCAATTGTGAATGCTCCATCTTTAACGATTTCAAATTTTTCAGAGCCTTTTATTTTATATACATTTGCCTCTGACAGATCGTATGCAGCGATTCTTACCCAAGCGAATGAGGATAAGGCAGAAGCCCCAATTGCTTTTTTCAGTTCAAATTTACAGGGGGCTGAATTAAATTATTCAGATGTGGAGAAGTAGGCTTATGCTGTTTTCAAAGCAATAAAATATTTCAGACCCTTCCTACTCAAAACTTATACAAAAATCATTGTACCATTTTCAGCAGTAAGAAATCTTTTAGTACAAAAAGAGGTGGGTGAGAAAAGAGCCAATTGGGTTACTGCCTTACAGGAATATGATGTAGAAATCAAACCAGCAAGTATTGTAAAAGGTCAAGGCTTTTGCAAAATGCTGGATAGAGCATCGTTGATATCTGAAATTCCATTTGCAGACATACAAGTGTACGATGTAAGCCTAAACGATAATGAGTCATTATATGCTGATATCATTTATTATCTGAAGAATGGGTATGCCCCTTCATACCTCGATCTTACCAAGAAAAGAGCTCTAGGATTGAAAGCCAAACAATATCAAATCTTGAATGATGTTCTTTTTAGGAAAAATTATGATTATGTTCTACTTAGATGTCTTGAAGAATCTGAAGCTAAAAATGTTTTGCAGGAACTCAACGATGAGCCAGCAGGCGGACACTATGCTGGAGATGCTACTGCACATAAAATCTTACGTGCAGGCTATTACTGGCCTACATTATTCAAAGACTCACACAATTACGTAAGGAAATGTCAAGTCTGCCAAACAGTCGTTGGAAGACAGAAGAAACCATCTTTGCCACTACAACCAGTCAACATTGAGCGACCTTTTGATCAGTGGGGATTGGACATAATAGGTGAGATCATTCCTCACTCTTCTAAGCAACATAGATACATCCTTACAGCAACATATTACTTTACTAAATGGGTAGAAGCAGTTCCACTCAAGAAGGCTAATGCTGAACATATCATTGAATCTATAGATCAATTCATAATCACCAGGTTTGGATTGCCTTCCGCTTTAATGTTTGATAATGCATCATACTTTTCTGGAAATGCAATGACTGAATTTGCACTTAAAAGAGGTTTTAAACTTAAATATTCCTCCAATTATTATCCACAAGGGAACGGGTTAGCTGAATCTACCAATAAAAACCTAATTAGGATCGTCAAACGAACAGTTGACCAAAATCATAAAAATTGGCATAAATCTTTAATATATGTTTTATGGGCAGATCGAATAACACAAAAAGCTTCAATTGGCACTTCTCCATTCAATTTAGTTTATGGAAAAGAAGTAGTTCTCCCAACCGATTTAGCAATTCCCTCTCTGCCTTGAGTTCAATATATTGATGAAGTACTAATTTCCTCCTTACAACTAAGACAAATGGAAATAATCAAGTTAGAAGAACAAAGAGAGCAGGCCAAAAGAACTCACGCTCATAATCAAGCATTAGTAAAATCCTCTCTTGATTCAAATATAATGACCAGAAAAGATTTTCAGGTGGGAGATCTAGTTTTAAAATGGGACAAGGCTCATGAAGAAAAAGGAAAACATTCAAAATTTCAACGAATGTGGCTTGATCCTTTTCAGATTGTAGAAGTCATAGGTCCGTCCAATTTTGTGTTATAGGATTTAACAGGGAAGAGATATTCCTTGCCTGTTAATGATCAAATTCTTAAGAAATATTTTCCTTAGAATATTATTCTTTTGTTTTGTAAACTAGTTTTTTAGTTTTTATTTATTTTTAATAAAACCAGTTGTGAATGGTTACATTAGGAATTTACCAAAAAGATACCAATTCTCTTTCAGATTTTGAGTTTTCGCTTGTATAAATAGCAAATCTTTTAGAACATTGATCTTTATTATTGGAAGATACAGTTAAAGACTCTAGCCTAGATATGATACTAGTTTCAACTTCATAAAATTTGATGAAAACAACCTTTAGTGGGAAATTGTTTTATATCAGTGCAATGAAAGGTATCAATAACAAAATAAATATTCTCTGTAGAACAACTCCTTCCAAAAACTCTAGTATTGTCGTCCAGAGCTATCTTAAGGAAACAATGACTTCCTCCCTACTAAGGAAATCACAAATTTTAGAGGAACAATTCAAGGATACACTTCATCTTAAAGAGTAAGAGGTCTCATCACGAGCCAGCTTATCATAATCACAGATATTATAACTAGCTGACTTTGCCAAAACTGCATACCACAACAGGGCAATGACTTAAGATTGTTCCAATCAAAAGGCAAGGGGTTTCATCACGAGCCAGCTTGTTCAGCAAGTTATAAATCAAGTGAATGACTGTGCCATAAATTGGCCATGAAACCAAGACATTGTTCTTTAAGAATAAAAGAAAATCAAATGCAATAAGTGTTGATGTGAATTCTTCTTTGAGAATTGTAGGTTTCTTTACGTAGGATTCAGGATCATTACTGGGTGATAGGTAACCTTGTCGAGGCTATGAACGCCTGATGGCAGTGGAGGCTCTACCTACGACAAATGAGTATACTTAAAACTGTTTTATAGAGAAGCCTTTGTTTTATCTTTACAACCAAGTAATGACTGATGTAAATACAAGGACTAGCTTGAGGAAACAACTAATCAAAGTTGAAAATAGTTGAAACAAAATACCATTGACAGGTTAAAGCATAATGTACTTTATCTTTCTATAATAAAGTTTAATTTTCTGGAAAATTTTCTGTTTTGGAAGTTTAGCAAATTCAAAAGAACGACAGAGATAACTGGTTCTGCCAAGTGAATCGCCAATTCTTGTGGCCACCAACAACCCCCCTTTTTATTGTTTAGTGTTATTACTAATACTAAATAAAAGGGGACCCTTAGTCAAAAAAATTCAAAAAAATCAATTAGTGATTGTATTTCCTTTTCAATAAAACTTATTATCATAAACTTAAGAAAAGACCCTTGCGAAATCTAAAAACTTAAGTTTTGTGATGAAGGAAGGTAAAATCACTCCTTAAAGGATATCGCATCGCAAAAAAGGACAACAGCATGCCTCCTTACAAGCTAAAATTTAAAACCGCGAGAATGCGATGTGAAATTGCATAAAGATAAAACATATATCACATTGTAGATCTTAAAATCATACTTATGATAAAAAAAACTACAGAAAGCACCGATATGCAATAGCGCATATCACAAAATCACACCTCGCAAAGAAACTGTTGAACACAAAATATACACATCTTACAATCATGCGATATTGCGATCGTGAGACACTGCGAAATTGCGATAATGCGGCAAAACAACCTTACGATAAGACAAAATAAAAATCATGCGATCTTTTGATCTTGCGATATGCGATGTAACAAATCTGCGATATCGCAAAGAAAATCGCAAAATCATCCCGTCGCAAATTTGTCTGGTTCATTGTTCAAGAAAAAAGTGTTAAACGAGAATGGTTATGTGCTTTAATGCTCATTAATGAAATATAGTTTTGAGTTTATCAAAGAGTCAGTTCACGTAAGGTGGCATATTTTTACATGTCTTCGGCAGTCAAAGCATTCCCGTCATTATGTATTATCATTACTCTCACTTCACTTGTAACTGCAGGAACAAAGGACAAAATATTATACAAAGCAGTGTACAAGAAATTACGGTGAAGAATAGGAAAGGCTCTGGTATCTGAAGGTAAAGAAATGGCGCCCTTATACACATTCACCGCATGCAACAGAAACGCAGTTGCAGATTTAACTTGTTCAACTCTACGCCGGATAATAGCGAAACCCAGTCTGCCAAAAGAAAGCACGCAAGAGGCAGGAAACGCATCAAGGAAACCCAGACCGAAAAACAAAGGCAGTTTCCGATGCGCGATTAGTGCTTAGCGCTAATCGTGCATCGCCAAGAAAAATCTCTCGAAGAGGATGACTCTCAAAAACAACATAAATTCTATCGGAAAGATGGTGCCAACTCTAGCAGTTTCCATTTTCACAGGGCAACTAAAGGCTAAGGTCAGCCAACCAATTTCGCTTAAGCAAATGCTGAATGCTTGCGATATAAAGGACAAAAAATACAGAAATAGTTAGCTTTAGATTTAATTTTAGAAATAGTTTTATTTTATTTTACTTAGAAACAGGACGGTCATTTAAACTGTATCCTAAATTTTTGTAAATAAGTTATTTTTAGACATAGTTATTAGTATTTAAACCCTTATCATGCATTTATAGAAGGGTCTAGAAATTTATCCAAAACTTGTCCTCAGAACATGCACTTTTGCACCCTCCGAGGAGGTTTTGGTGAATGAATGGAACAGGGTTTATTGATTTTTGCATTTGATATCTGCTACTGATGTTGCACTTCTGTACTCTTAGTTGATGTCGGATTGAGAAGAGATAAATCGTTATTGCTTGAAGCTCATGAGTAGAACTAGTTATAAATGGTACTTCTATCTCTTAACTATTTCTATCTCCTGTGGTAGAGTCATATTTAAGCTTAGTTGTTTACATGTTAATGCTTGAATGCTTGAGTTATCATTTGGCACTTTTGTACAGTGATAGCTATTTATTTATGCTTGATATGTGAACAGCTTACTATGTGATATGCTTCTCACAACTGTTTCGTCTAACTTTTTATGCAAAGTAGTTCATCTATATTGAATTCTTTTCTTATAACAGTTGAATGACCTTTATTACCAATTGTTATTTGAAATCATTTTAGATCGCATAACAGAAAAATCTTACCCCGGGTTAGTATAGATATTAGATGTCATTGCTTTTTTAAATACAAATTAGATTATAATTAGAAGTACATTATTTCATTTAGAATCTTTTAAAACCACAAACATCAATCAATCTTACACACACACACACACACAATTGGGAAACTGGTCCCATTATCCCCAGTCGGACCCACCATACCAAACAGAAAAGGAGTTGCCAACCAAGGTCCGGACCGGGTGGGTATCCCCCTTGTAGACCCGATTTTCGGGGCTTCAACAGGACCAAAGTCACAGAGCTGGTAGGAAGAAAAGAGTCTGTGAACTCTGTGGCTTGGGGAATCCAAGAACCACCCTGCCAAGCAAAATTTGTTGTCAGGAGAATTCCTATTGAGTCCCTGCATTGTAAATTCTTTGCTGTAAGACACAATAAAACAAGGCCACCACTGAAGCTGGACCGGAGACGTAGCCTTAGAGAATAGGGTGAACTCCTTATTAAAAACTGTGTGTGTCTTTGTAATGCTTATTGTATTTCTCTGCTATCTTTCCATTTAAAATGTCTGTATATTGGCAATCTGATCGATCCGTTGTTTCAATTACACAGAACACACACCAGCACATGAGTCTGTAATACCTTTGTTCAATAAATCTTCAACTGAGGTCACTCATAGGGTGATTATTAGATCAAGTGGTATCAGAGCTCAAGGCTATAAGGTTAGACAAGCTTGTGTTGGTTTAGCTGTGAATGATCACTAGATCAAGTCTCAAATTAGGAGAAGGAGAGTTGGTGGAAACTAATCCTAAAATTGGGAGAGTCTATTCCCGGAAGACAATGTCAAAAGAAGGTTCTACAGGGCCAGACCCCCAGTTCGTAGAAAGTTTCCTAGCTATGAAGTCTATGGTAGAAGAAATGTATAGGCACATAAGGATGAAGATTCATTAGGCTCTAAACAAGATAAGGAAGAAGATGAATCTCATTCTCATGACCACTCTAAAGGAAAGGAAAAAGAAGAAAGCTTTCCTACACCTCCTAGTAGCCCTGTGCATAATAAGAAAGCATCTTTGATTAAGTTAGATGTTAAATTTGATTTTCCTATATATGATGGAGAGTTGAATGCTGAAAAGTTGGACAACTAGATAAGACAAATTGATGTGTATTGTAGGGTACAAAACATAGACTCAGACAGGAGTAAGATTCAGATGGCAAGCCTACGCCTTGGAGGCACCGCCTTAGTTTGGTGGGAAGGCAGAACCCAAGCTGATGTGAAGAAGCATGGTAAGACCATCTCTGTCTGGAGTGACTTTGTCTCTGCCATCAGAAAGCAGTTCTATCCATTGGCCTACATGCAACAAGCCATGATGAGTTGGAAAACTCTTCGGCAGTTGAAAGGGAAAAGTGTGCAAGGGTATACTTAAGAATTCAGAAAGAGAACATTGATGTTGGGCATCTCATTAGACTCACCAGAAACTCTTTTGAAGTACATTGGTGGTCTACACAGCTACATGAGGCATACCATCCTCATGTTTAATCCCACTAGTATAGATGAGGTATCGGTACAAGCTACTCGTCTAGAAGCTAGAGGAAAGAATGGAAATCCAGAAGTTGGGGGATCATCCCAACCCACTGTAAGCAAGAGCAAGGAGAAAAGAAAGTAGAAGTGGAAAGCAAGGAAGGCTAATACTGCACAAAAAGGCAAAGCTTCATGCACTCACTGTAAAAAGGAGGGGCATGATGATGAGCATTGTTGGATTCTGCATCCAGAGCTGAGACCTAAGAAGTATGAGGGCAAGAAGAGGAATAATGCTGCAGCTATTCAGAAAGATTTGGGGTTAGACTTGGGAGATGAAACAATTATTGCAACCACAAGTATAAAAGGTAAGAATTCTGAAGCATCTACTAGTAATTCTGCTCAATCTGTCATTGATGAAGAACATGAGAGAAAAAGGTATGAGCTTTTCCATATTCGAGTCATTTCCAAAAATCAAAAGATTGATACTTTGTTTGATAGTGGCTCACAAGTAAATCTAATTTCTGAAGCAATTGTAAAGAAATTGGGATTAACAACTACACCTCATAAGAAACCATACCCATTAGGATGGTTGAATGATAAAGCACCAACTACAAGTGACTAGACAGTGCAAACTCAAGTTTTCTTTTGGGTCAGCATTTGTAGATGAGGTTGAGTTAGATGTAATTCCTTTGGATATATGTGGAATTTTTTTAGGAAGTCCTTACTTGTATGATAGAAAAGATATTTTCTATAGAGCTGAGAACAAGTATCTACTTGTTAAAGATGGAATCAAATACTTTGTAAGAGGTCACAAGCTCAAGAATAATTACACTCTCATAAACTCAGGACAGATGAAAAGAATGATAAATTCATGCAAACAGTTCTTACTGATGGTTGTAAAGGAAACAACACCTGATAAGACCAAAATATTTGAAGGTTGTAATGCTGATCAGCGAACTGATATAGAAAGGATTGTTTCAGAGTATGATGTCTTATTTCAAGAACCTAAAGGTCTGGCACCCAAAAAGGGAATAGTACATGATATTATTTTGCAGCAAGATGTTCCTTTGCCTAACATTGGGATGTACAGGTTGTTCGCTTTAGAGAACGCTGAAATCAAGAAGCAGGTGTAGGAGTTGCTCGAGAAAGGTTTCATTAGGCCTAGCACATCACCATGTGGGTCACCAATCGTTTTGGTGAGAAATAAACATGGCTCGTGGAGAATGTGCATTGATTACTGAGCACTGAATAAGATAGCAATCAAAAACCATTATCCCCTTCCTCGCATAGATGATCTTTTAGATCAATGGAAGGAAGCTATTTATTTCACCAATCTGGATTTGCATAGTGGATACCATTAGGTCAGAGTTGCAGAGAAAGATGCATGGAAGACTGCTTTCAAAACAAAGTAGGGATTGTATGAATCGCTGGTTATGCATTTTGGCTTGACCAATGCCCCTGCTATTTTCATGAGATTAATGAATGATGTACTTAGACCTTTTCTTGATGATTTTGTTATTGTGTATCTGAATGACATCATGATTTTTAGTAAAACGTGGGAAGAACATTTAAATCATGTTAAGCAGACATTAGATGTTTTGAAAAGAGAAAAAATTTATGTTAAACTCTCTAAATGTGAATTTGACAAAACCTCTCTAAATTATTTGGGTCATATAGTAGGGGGAGGTGAATTGAAAATAGATCCCTCTAAAGTGGCAGTCATCATAAACTGGCCTAAGCCCAAGTCTGTTACAAAAGTGAGAAGCTTCTTAGGAGCAGCACAATATTGGAGGAAGTTCATTTCAATTTTTTCCTCAATTGCAACTCCCTTACATGCTTTGACAGGATTGAACAAGGTGTTTCAGTGGGGAGGAAAATAGCAGAAAGCCTTCGACACCTTGAAAGTAGTATAGCCCCTGTACTAGCATTGCTAGATCTACAAAGACCATTTGAGATCCAAACTAATGTCAGTGACTATGCCATGGGAGCAATGTTGACACAACACAATAAACCCATATGTTATCATTCTGATACTTTTAATCCTGCAGTGGTTAACTATCCTACCTATGATAAAGAATTGTATGCGTTAGTTCAGAGTGTGGAAAAGTGGAAACATTACTTAATGGACAAAGAGACAGTAATACACACTGATTATCAACCACTTCAATATCTACACTCCCAAACTAAGCTACAACAATCAAGACATTACAGATGGATGGGTTTTCTACAACAGCTTCATTTAGTCATCAGATATAAAAAGGGCATACATAACAAGGTTGCAGATATGTTATCTAGACCCATTGTAAATGCATCTACAGTACTTAAGCATACTTATGTGCTACATGAAAGCTACATAGAAGAGTATGCTCAAGACATGGACTTTAAAGATGTGTATGCAACTTTGAGTCAAGGAAAAAGAGTGGAAGAATTGGACTATCATGTGAAGGACCGACTCTTATATCATTGTGGGAAACTTTACATTCCACAAATTGAAAGAGTAAAGATAATTAGGGAAGCACACACTTCTCTGATATCAGGTCACTTTGGAGTAAGTAAAACAGTTGCACAGTTGCAAAGGTTCTGATATTGGCTGAAAATGAACGAGAGACAGTTTCTAGATATGTAAAGGGTGTGCTATGTGTGCTAAAAGGCAACCCAACACAGGAAACTAGGCTGTACACTCCCTTGCTAGTTCCTTCTCACCCTTGGGAAAGAATTCCAGGATTTGTTGGAACTACCTAAATCTAGGAAAGGTCATGACTATCTTATTATGTTTTGTGATAGGTTCAGCAAATGTGTATTTAGTACCTATAGTAAACAAATTACAGCTGAACAAACTGCAAAATTGTTCTTTGAACATTGTATGGGTTTCATTTTGGATTACCCACTTCTATTATATCTGATCGAGACACCCGATTTGTGGGGAAGTTTTGGTCAAGTCTGTGGGAACTAATGGACACCAAATTAAATAAAAGCACAACTTTTCATCCACAAACAGATGGTCAGACAGAAGTATTTAACAGGACGACGATTCAGTTACTGAGAGGATATTGCAGCAAACATCCTAAGCTTTGGGATGAGCATTTGTGTTATGTGCAACATGCTTACAATAGAGCCAAACACTCTTCTACACAAAGATCTCCTTTTGAGACCTATTTTTGTTTCATACCAAGGTCTCCCTTGGATTTTGTCTTTGGTAAAGATACCACGGTTGATGGACACAGTGATGTGGACAAGGCAACTAGGTTCATTGAACAGATCCAGGAGATCCATCAGGAAATATAGGAACAACAGGAAAAGAGCCAGGCCAAGTACAAGGCTAGGCATGACAAGCATCGGATGGAGCATAATTTCCAAGTTGGAGACCAATTCTGGCTGTATATCAGTAAGGACAGAATGCAAGGTGAAGGTAAAAAGCTAAAACCTATCAGGTATGGGCCCTTTAGGATACTTGAGAAGATTGGTGAGAATGTTTTTCGCCTTGATCTACCAGCTTACATGCACATCTACTCAGTCATAAATGTAGACTGTTTGAGGTTGTTTGAACCTTCAATGATTGAGGACCCTGAAGAGCAAAGTCAATTACCTTCTGTTGATGACCTACTACCTGAATACCTTAATGAGTTACAAGAAGATACAGTGCTGGATAGGAAGGTGAGGACGACACGTAGTGGACAGGTGGAATACCTCAAGATTGGGCTTAAAGGTTTGAAGCCAAGTAGTGCAAAGTGGATTGGGATTGGACAAGTGAGACAACAATTTCCTCACTTAGTCGATGCTTGAAGAAAACCAACTCTTGGTGGTCCAAAAGATTTTCAGTTGGGAGGTCATGATTCGAATCAGATCCATAAAAGACTGTCATAGAATCGTGACTAAAATAGGTTGAACAAATCCTTGAAGAATCCAAACCACAGTCGAAAAAACCCTGAACTAGTGGCCATGGAAGCCGGCATGGAACGACGAGGACCTCGATCAAAGCGCGCTGACCGAGGCCCATGGAGACTGCGTAGGAGGTCAAAATAGCCCCTGGGAGCCCCGAATCGGGAAAAGGAGCTTAGCGCTAACATGTATCGCTGGGCAAACAGGGCTGAAATGGTAGGGCTTAAGCGCTTGGTCACGATGGGAGCCAGGGGACCACGGGTGGAAAAAGGTAAAAAAAGTGCCAACGTACGATGGTGGGACCCATGGCCTATAAACCAAAGATTTGATTGGGACGCCCTTGAAAGGTAAGTGGTTTTGGAGAAATTGGAGCGATCACAATCAATTACTGATGCGTGGCAGCGGAGGAGAGAGAAAAATCGTCATGATCGCGTGCTATCAGTCGAGCAAGTCAACCATGCTCGACGTGTGAATGATGTTGGATCTGGGGGAGCCCAGATCGGATGGCTGAGTTTGCGCCCGATAGACAGAGTGGAATTGACAGGTGATTAAGCCGCGTTTTAAGAGGATTTGGAATCCATTGACCGCCACGGTGGAGAAAGCAATGAATCGACAAGCGGGCTGGCGCAGTTCCTATGGAGACATGTGGCTACTTCCTTATCATTATACTCACGCTGAATAGAGAATTCCAAGCACACAGGAGACAGGTGAATCGACGCAGGAAGGAGAAGAAATGAATAGACACTAAGGTTGAATGGCTAAAGCCATGAGCAAAGACAGTGAATGGGAGATCAGAAGGGAGATTCAGATCGAAGAGTCCAAGCGACCAAGAGAGACAGTGAACAGTGAACCCTGAGAGGAGGACTGAGCACAGAGAGTAGTAAAGCCAAGTAGAGGAGATAGAGGGCCGAGCTGACCATAGGAAGCATCGAGCACCAAAGAGATTGAAGAATCAAGCCTTCCCATCGAGGAATCTGTCTGGATTGAGCATCACAGTTGGCTCTTTCCATTGTGGACCAAAGGTCACAGAGCTGGCAGGAAGAAAGGGAGTCTGTGAACTCTGAGTGGCTTGGGGAATCCAAGGACCACCCTGCCAAGCAAAATATGTTGCTAGGAGAACTCATATTGAGTCCCTGCATTGTAAATTCTTTGCTGTAAGACACAATAAAATAAGGGCACCACTGAAGCCGGACCGGAGACGTAGCCCTGGAGAATAGGGTGAACTCCTTATTAAAACCTCTTTGTGTCTTTGTGTTGCTTACTGCATTTCTCTACTGTATTTCCATGTAAAATGTCTATGTATTGGCAATCTGATCGATCCGTTGTTTCAATTACACAGAACACACACCATCACATGAGTCTATAATAGCTTTGTTTAATAAATATTTAACTGAGGTCACTCATAGGGTGATTATCAGATCATGATAGGTATTCCAAATGTGGGAGAAAAGTGGAACAAAGGTTAGTACATTGACAGGGAGTACTATGAGCCTTACATTAAGGCTAAATATCATAACAAACTCAGCAGAGTATTCCCCTTTAAATTCTTGGAGGACAGGTTTGCTCCATTGATGAATATCATCATCAAGTACTTGTGAAGGTAGGTTCTCCCGACTGTATTCTTACCACATTAGACTGATGATGCATTTCACTAGGGTGAGAATGATGAATATCCCCTACTTCATATTTAGAAACATTGAGAAGATGGCACTCATTGTAAAGAAGAAATCATACCCCCAATAGTTAACCAGCATCTACCACTTCTTTGTGATTAAAATCATTGTTTTACATCAACTGAACCTACTCAACATACCATGGGAGACTTTCATTTCTCATGAAATGTTCAAAAGCCCTTGAGTCTTTTCATTAGTGCCTCAAGAAGAATGTGGAGCTTCAGGATAGGAAAAGGTCCAAGAGATTGAAACTATGGGAGTGCCAGTGTTTGTGACATATGAGAGAGGCACTAGGAAACTTTTTGCAGATGCCAAATGAGTATTATCACCACAAGGTGTGGAAGGGGTCTCGCCTTCATCTACAGGCTACATGCAAATGCTATCTCCACAAGGAGTGGAAGGGGATTTGCTTTCATCTTCAACTAAACAGGTACAAGTTGGGAAGCACAGCAAGGGCAAAGGTAAAGGCAAGAAAAAGATACATGAGAAAGATCTTAGTGATGAGCAAGAGAGAGATTTTGACCTTGTTGATCATGAGGAGACACAAGGAGTTTATGTCATTGATTTGGAAACTCATGGTACAAAGATTAATAAAGACATGATCATCAAGGAGCAAGAGGTTGAGATATAAGCCTTGTCAGACAATTTAGAGAGGGCAAAGTGGATTTTCAATTATCTAGAGCAAGAAAACAAACAATTGACTGACAAGAAAGTCCTCATGGAGTTTCAAATGATAAGAAAAGGTAGGCAAAAGATCAAGGAGGCCAATGTTCCATTAACCCCTATTGAACAAGAAATTGAGAATGATAGGGAAACATGGCTTGAGAGGGTCAACATACACCTTGAAAAGTTTCTTGAGAAGGCCAATAGAGACAAGAAGATGCTTTGCCCCATGGTCTATCACTATATGACCCATAACAAAATATGCAATGTAAGGATGAGGAAACTTAAGGCAAGGTTGAGGAAGGCCATGAGGAGCAAAAAGGAGCATGACAAGCTAAAACTCTTGGCTGAGGCCTCACTAGCCCATCAAAGCAATTAGTGAGGGTGCCTTGTGCCAAATCTGGGCAAGTTTTGGTGAGTTTTTGTCATTTTCAAATTTTGAAATTTTGAAATGGTTTGCATATTTGGATTCAACATGATGAGAACATCGAGGGTACCTTGTGCCAAATCTGGGCAAGTTTTGGTGAGTTTTTGTCATTTTGAAATTTTGAAATGGTTTGCATATTTGGATTCAACATGATGATAACATCAATCCCTGAAAGTTTCAGCAATTTTGGAGCAAAACTTGGTCACCTAAAGGTCACAAAACCATCAAATTATGACCTCTCTACCTCTTTTTGGACACATAGGGAGCAGCCTTGGGATATTCCATTTTTGAGGGGGACAATTACATCCAAATGAAAAAATTCAAGATGTTCCAGAAACTAGACAGGAATAACTTTCCAACAGGCTATCTTGGGCTCAATTTGGCTAAGGGAAAGGCCTAAAAATTCACTTGTGAAGTGGTGTTATGCACTTGGTAGGTGGCGCTACGCATAGAACTAGTTTTCTTAAAAATCCAAATTTCGCCTAGTTTTTCTACAAGTTGACTTTTTCTCTCATCTTGGATGAATTTATGAATGTAAATGTAATTTTAAAATGACCTTAGAGGGTAGATTCATCATTTTTAGGTGGTTTGAAGGTGAATGAATCAATTTCCATGGTTTTAGAGACAAGTTGTTCCACTGCCTATATTCCTATCCTTAGTTTAGATATGATTGAAACAGTCCCTTATCTCTTGGATTCGACCCCAGATGGCTAGCATAGGTGTTTTTCATGTCTATATTATGTATCTTTTAGTCATTAGCAGAGGTTGGACTCTCTTGGATGCTTTGAGCTACATTGTACATCTCTACAACAGTTTGGCAAGAAAATAAACTAGGATTTGCAGCTATTTTTGTGGGAATCTTGTAGTAATGTGTTTTTGCATAGTTTCTTCTTCTGTCATTATTTTTTCTCATGTGTTATGTGTGCCACAACCTAATTCATTCTTCTAAACTAAATGAAATCAAGATAGATAGGTAGAATACATTGGTTACAATGCTCTGGCTTGGGAATCCATTTAGTTTTTAATGTTTTCTACATTTTGAAGAGGATACATAATCTCTGCATGCCCTCCTCAGCTCCTCATCAGTATTAGATCTTCCATCTCACTAAATTACAGTTGCTTAAACACCTACCTACCTCACCCCACATAACACCCTACATTCCTGACTTAATTTCCTGGACCCAAAGCTGCCCACTCCATTTGATCCAACAACAAAATCATCAAAATCAATCAAAAACCCTAGAGCTACTATACCTAAGCTAAAATATATATTTGATCCAGACATATCGATTGATATTGACAAGGAAAGAGCCCTCTCCTGACTTGGTAGGGCTAGCTACTAGGTTAAGCTTGGTTTGTAGTTATCCTAGGATTGGCTCCCTTCAGTGTGGGGTCAATCTAGGCGCTAACATAGTGGCGACCATACTAGGGAATGTAATGTTATGTTCCTCATCAAAATGTATCAAGTTTACATATGATTGTTTATGGTGGACAACGATTAGACACCGAAAGGCTGAAATCATTCACCTGGTGACTCGAGTGTCGAAAAATCCCAAGGTTCAGAATTTTTATGGCAACTCTACTCTTCAAGAACCAGTAGCCTAAAGAATTTCTTGGTGAATCCATTATTATCAAAATGGATTTGCTTGATCGAAAGTATGCTCCCAAGAGCCGAGATCATATTCTAGATTTCCCAAATAAAATTCCTAAGGTATATTGGCAAAGGAATTTGCCTATGTTTAAAGATGATGATAGGAATGATGTTGCTTTAGATCTGGTTAGATTTCACATGCATATTTGCAAGTTGAAGGTTGATTTTTCTAAAGACTGCTTGCTGAAAATATTCATGGCCACTCTAGAAGGTGAAGCCTGATCTTGGTATGAAAGTATTCCACCTTCTTGTATTTACTGTTTGAAGGATTTTCATACCATTTTCTTTGAATGGTATAAAGAATCTTATCCATCCTTAATATTAGTTTAGAACTGTTGCAAACATGTTTATAATTTTGTTGAAAATCTTGAGAAAATTTATCAAGATGATGACTTCATGGACGATGAGATCATGGAAGCCTTGTATGAAAATCCATTTCAGCAGCATAAAGAGAGCTTAGAGGATACTTGTCAAGATGCTCAGGAAAATTTGCAGCAGGTTCAAGATCTTAGTACAATTGAAAATGATAGGGGACAAGGTCTTATTTCAGATCTGCTCATAGCAGAAGATACTATGTAGGAAAATCAAGTTCCAATTTCAGATTGTGATAAAGTCAGTTGGTTATTCCAGATCTAGATTCAAATCGTGATGATGAAGAAATCATTGAAGCCTTCTTTGATTATTCCCTTCAAAAATAGTCTCAAAGAGCCAGTCACTTCGTTACACAAGATCATAGTTAGGATACCGTAGCTTATTCTTCGCTTGAAGATGAAGGAATTTTGCATCTTGATAGTCAACAGGAATCACATGGAATGTATTAGTAGTTTGAGGAAAATTTATATACTCCTTTGCTTGAAATTAATGAATATATTCAACAACCTTGTGAATCTTTAGTAGGGAAAGAAGACAATTAATGTTTTAGCAAAAGAAAACAACAGTTACTCTCTCCTTTATTTGAAGATGAGATAGATAATCTCCTGAAAGGTCATGTTACAACCCAAGCTAATGCAGGTTTGTAGTGTTCACATAGTCAAGAAGGTGTCAGTGAAGCTTCTTCCACTTTTGAAAATGATGACAATCTTGAAATTAGCTTTATAGATCAGCGAAATAAACGAACATATATTGTTTTCTTTCATGAAGATGATAGGGTTGTCATGTTTTATAATCTTGAAGAATGTTTTTTGTTTAAGAATGACCTAGACCATGAAATTGAGGAATATGAGCCTGAGAGAGACAATATGCCATAAGTTGAGTCAAAATTTCTCATGCTCAAGGAATTTACAGCCTATACTCAGATAGCAGAAGCTTATACTTATCTATGCCTTCCTATCAATCAGAAACCAACTGTTCTTTCAGATTAGAATGAAGGGAGTACTTGTATTTTTGCTGCTGAATCTCAAGACAAGTTAGTGCTTTAGGATTTCCAAGATCCCTTCATCATTCTTTTGTAAGCATTAGAGAAGATGAATGTTGTCTGGTTCATTATCATAAGCCTTGGTTTTAGTTGTTATTGTGAGTTGCCTACATGTACATTGTTCTAACTGCTCTTGGAAAGTGATAGCAGGATTTCAGTAAGTAGCCATATGCTGGATTGGTTACATTGGAAGGCCCATTTCACATGATTGTACATATTTCATCAGTAGTCAGATGGTTGTCATCATGATTTGAAGCCCTCAAATCTCGATGGTCTACTGCCATAGAAAATCTTTGTAAGTACTTGTTTCAGTTAAGTAAGTATTCAGTCATATTTTCAGTCATGAGTTAGTCTAAGTTTGCATTGTGTCAGTTTCAATCTTTAAGTGTTTTGACCCCATTTCCCAATGGATGATGCACTATCCTACATGTTCCCAAAGATCTATGGTTCTTGGCATCTCCAAGGAGCTACCATCCTCATTGGAGCCAATGTTAGTGTCAGTGCCTTCACACTGTCATCAATGATCAAAAATCACTCTTTTGCATTCATATTAGGAGTCCCATTCTAAATGAGTTGCATTCCATTAGGTCATGGATCAAATTGTGGTAGGCATATGTTAGTTTTTCCCTCATGACACATATCTATTAACCTCTTTTCATATGTGCTTCAGTCAATGGTTCAGGTTCCGGTTCATTTTCAGTTTATTTTATCAAATAGGTCTTAGGTCTTAGGGTTTCAATTTCATTAGGTAATAGGGTTTCATCATGTCAAATTTTCAGTAACCATTGACTAACAATGTCAATAGACACATTAAGATGACAATAATCATCAAGAAACTTTTAATTTCATAATTTGTAAACTTAATAAAATTTTCACCTCAAAACCAGTTTGAGGTGAAAATAGAGCATTGGTATTTATTTGTAAATTTCATGTAATTTCATCATTTCTCATATGTAATTAATAAGTCTCATGCTCACTTGCTGATATTTCCAAGTACATGCCACTACAAAAACAAAATAACATCAAACATTAGTTCACCTATTTTAAGCAAAAAGTCAAGCATCCAAAAACTAGAGTATTTGAAAAAGCCAAAAGACATTATAAAGTGGGTTTTGGAGAGTGAAAAATCAAAAGTTCCCAAGCCATATAAAGGTCATTTCTTTCTCAAAGTTAATTCATTGTTTGAGTTGACGTTTATGAGCAAACGTGATTTTAAGGGGCTATTGAGCAAAGGGAGGAAATTGTTGTGTTTTTGGAGGAAACTGCCTAGTGCTACGCACCAAAACTTGGTGCTACACATAGGAGCGGCGCTATGCATGTGGGTTTTTTCTGCAGTGTAAAATTGAACTGGTGCTATGCAGCTGGGTGAGTGCAGTACACACTTGGAAGTTGAGCTACAGATCATTCTAAATTGCATCAATTCACTTCAAAACTTCCAAAGTGCCTCTTTGCAAATAAGTAACACCATCATTCTTGATGAAAAGAGGTTGTTGCATCAATATTTGGTGGTTTTGTATCTAAAAAAATCAAATCCTAATTTTCACCAAATTGTCGCATATATTTTAAAAATATCACTCATTACTGTTGTCCTATATCATCTATTTGCTTCCCTAAACCCCATCCCATACATAATTCCATAGACATCATTCCCTAAACCTTTCGCTAATTCCCAAACCATATACCGATACATCCCAAACCCTACAATACTCCCAAACCCTACACTATTCACTAACTCTACTTACTTCCTACATCCCTTTTCCATTCTTGTTCACCCTCCCTTACTTTCCTATTCAAATCTCTTCATACTCTTCTTACCTTCATTCACCAATCCACCACTCTTCATTGACCACAAAGAGAAACAACTGTACAACAATGGAGAGGGACAGTGAGTATGAAATGGAGGAAGAAACCCATAGTGATAGTTCCAGGGAGAGATACACAAATGGTTAAAAGCCTCATAAGGGAGGAAAACATATCAGAGAGGAGCCCACCAGTTTGAGTGAACTGCAAGCCTGACCATTTGCCCTTTCATGTTTCAGACATCAGTATTGTTTTAGTTTCTATGAAATGGTGGAAAGGGTTAAATCTCATCATGAATTAGCAAGGTTGTTTGTGACACATTTGGAAAACAATGAGGTAAACCTTGCTGGAGTTACATTCACTTTGTCACCAGCTGTTATTTCAGAGGCTATAGGTATTCCAAATGTGGGAGGAAAGTGGAACAAAGGTCAGTACATTGACAGGGAGTACTATGAGCCTTACATCAAGGCTAAATATCATAACAAACTTAGTAGAGTATTCCCCTTTAAATTCTTGGAGGACAGGTTTGCTCCATTGATGAAAATCATCATCAAGTACTTTACTTGGGAAGGTAGGTTCTCCCGATTGTATGCTTACCACATTAGACTGCTGATGCATTTCACTAGGGTGAGAATGATGAATATCCCCTACTTCATATTCAGAAACATTGAGAATATGGCACTCATTGTAAAGAAGAAACCATACCCCCAGTAGTTAACCAACATCTACCACTTCTCTATGATTAAAATCATTGTTTTACATCAGTTAAACCTACTCAACATACCATGGGAGACCTTCATTTCTCATGAAATGTTCAAAAGCCCTCGAGTCTTTTCATGAGTGCCTTAAGAAGAAGGTGGACCTTCAGGACAGGAAAAGGTCCAAGGGACTGAAACTGTGGGAGTGCCAGTGTTTGTGACATATGAGAGAGGCACTAGGAAAATTTTTGCAGCGTCCAGGCGAGTATTATCTCCACAAGGTGTGGAAGGGTTCTCGCCTTCATCTACAAGCTATAGGAAAATGCTATCTCCACAAGGAGTGGAAGGGGCTTTGCCTTCATCTTCAGCTAAATAGGTACAAGTTGGGCAACACAACAAGGACAAAGGTAAAGGCAAGAAAAAGATGCATGAGAAATATCTTAGTGATGAGCAAGAGGGAGATTTTGACCTTGTTGATCGTGAGGAGACATAAGGAGTTGATGTCTTTGAATTGGAAACTCAAGGTACAAAGATCACTAAAGACATGATCATCAAGGAGCAAGAGGCTATGATATAAGCCTTGTCAGACAATTTAGAGAGGGAAAAGTGGATCTTCAATTATCTAGAGCAAGAAAACAAACAATTGACCGACAAGCAAGTCCTCATGGAGTTAAAAATGATAAAAGAAGGCAGGGAAAAGATCAAGGAGGCCAATGTTCCATTAAACCCTATTGAACAAGAAATTGAGAATGATAGGGAAACATGGCTTGAGAAGGTCAACATACACCTTGAAAAGTTGTTTGAGAAGGCCAATAGAGACAAGAAGATGTTTCGCCACATGGCCTATCACTATATGACCTAGAACAAA
Organism: Pinus taeda; assembly: GCA_000404065.3. Classification (NCBI taxonomy): domain Eukaryota; kingdom Viridiplantae; phylum Streptophyta; class Pinopsida; order Pinales; family Pinaceae; genus Pinus; species Pinus taeda. The sequence goes on from APFE031284359.1 coordinate 89,914, forward strand.
ATATGCAATATAAGGATAAGGAAACTTAAGGCAAGGTTGAGGAAGGCCTTGAGGAGCAAAAAAGAGCATGAAAAGCTAAAACTATTGGATGAGGCCTCACTAGCCCATAAGATTAATTAATGAGGGTGCCTTGTGCCAAATCTGGGCAAGTTTTGGTGAGTTTTTGTCATTTTGAAATTTTGAAATTTTCGAACACAAAAAATTACATTAGGTGCGTAGCACCACTGGCACTACGCTTTTGACTAGAGGACTTTTTGGAGAAATGGTTTGCATATTTTGATTCATCATGATGAGAAAATCAATCCCTGAAAGTTTCAACAATTTTGGAAAAAAATTTGGTCACCTGAAGGTTAAAAAACCAACAAAAAATGACCTCTGCCTCTTTTTGGACACACAGGAAGCAGCCTTGGGAGATTCCACTTTTGATGGGGAAAATGACATCCAAATGAAAAAATTCAAGATGTTCTAGACACTAGACAGGAATAACTTTCCAAAAAGCTATCTTGGGCTCAATTTTTCTAAGGGGAAGGCCTCCAAAATTATTTGTGAAGTGGCACTACGCACCTGGCAGGTGGCGCTACGCATAGAACCAGTTTGCTAAAAAGTCCAAATTTCGCCTAGTTTTTCTACAAGTTGACTTTTTCTCTCATCTTGGATGAATTTATGGCTATAAATGATGCTTTTCTATGTTAATGTAATTGTAAAATGACCTTAGAGGGTAGACTTATCATTTTGAGGTGGTTTGAGGGTGATTGAATC
>APFE031284368.1:0-12180 GCA_000404065.3 Pinus taeda
AGTTCATTTTGATCTATTGTTTTGATTTTATACCTAGCCTTGTTTTCTTTTGTGGGGTGGTTTTCAGATTTAATGAATAACGAATATAGTTAAGTATGAAAAATAATTTATAGTTTGTAAGAATTTTGTAGCTCATGAAAGTTATTTGATTCATATTTACCAAGTTATTTAAAAAAGAAATAATAATATGTTCTTTTCTTTGAAAATATTAAAATTGTTCCAATAAAAAAAATCTATTCTTCATATTGAGTTAGTTCACCTTGGTATGCGTGTTCTATAGATATAGTTAACTATTCTTGTCAAAATGAGTAAAAACCCCATTTAATGTATTTAGGTAGCTTTACCAAAAATTTCCTAAGCTAATGAACTTGAACAAACGACTCCTCCATAGTTTGAATCTTGTTCTCTCACTAGGTAAGCTATGCTCCTTTAAGTAGCAATCTAAGCATCTCTACATATTATTTTGATTTCACACTTAGTCTTGTTTTGTTTTATTTGTGGCTTTTGGAGCCAATGAAGATTGCTAAGTCCACATTTACTAGTTTATTCAACATTTTTAAAGAAACTAATTTATATTCTCTATGGCCTTTCTGACTTACGAAAATTGTTTAACTCGTATTTACAAAATTATTAAAAAATCAAATAATGATATGTTCCCTTCCTCAAGAATATTAAAATTGTTCCATTAAAAAAACTTAGGCTTCATAATTAATTACTTCACCTTGATATGTGCATTTTATATATTTGTAGTTATAAACTATATATTTCTTTGATTTCACACTAAATCTTGTTTCCTTCCAGAATCTTAAGATTGTTCCAAACCTAACCTTCATACTTAGTTAATCACCTTTATATATATATATTAATATCAAATATATATTATATATATATAATTAACAACTATATATTGTTTTGATTTCACACTAAGTCTAGTTTCCTTTTCTTTGTGGCTTTTTTCTTTTTCTTTGTAGCTTTTCAAGTTAATGAAAATTGTTAATTTCATAGTTACCAGTGCATTTGACATTTTCAAGGAAATTAATTTATAGTTTGTGGATTTTGTACTTCATGAAAATTGTTTAACTCATATTTACCAAATTATTGGAAAGTTTTAGGGAAATTAATTTATATTTGATTAGATTATATTAGTTTGTTGTTATTTGTGCTTTGTGGAGGTAGTAAAAATATATATGGAATAGTGGTTCCAATCATTTCAATGGCACTAAAAAACATGCTTGTAGAGAAAAAACAACCCATTTCACAATAGTTGTGGGTGTGGAAAACATGTCTTTGATGTGGCTAGTCTACTGTATCTTTATATGATTAATATCTTTAGAAATTCATTGAATGTAAATAACTCTAAAACATCTCTTTATTTTGATCCTCAACCATTACTTATTTTCTTGGTTAGTAGTATGCAGAAGAAATTATTTAAGGAATGTCATGGTAGCTAAGAATCTTCTTTTGTTATTCAACTGGGATTGGTGGTTTGAAATGTTCTCAGTGGTAGTGTACAATAAACATATGATTATATTCATTCTTGAGGGCATGATTTTGAATGCATATTTCATATTTGAGAAGGAACCAATATGCATAATCCATGAGCCCTTAATCCTAGTTAGGCCTTAGAAAAGTGATATATTATAAATTTATTTTGCTTCAATTGCATTCCTAGCACATCAGGTGTGCATTCCCCTTACCCATTGTTCTTCTTGTACTCAATGTCATACTATTGGGTAACGTATATGGCATTGTTGGGTAGGTCCTTAAGGTTACTAGTTTCTATTATGCTACAAAAGGGAGGTAATGGATTTGATTTCTTTGGGGACACATTGCTTATACTAGGTAAGTCACTTTCTATCATGTATTAATTGTACAAATATAATTTTCAATAATATGACAAAAACAAAAGATAGATTTAATCTCATGCAAATATTTTCTTTTACTTCATATATAAGATATTTGTTACAAAGCTAATCGTACATTTTTGGGGTCTAAATGGGTTCGTTAAGTGGATCCCATAACTGAAGAGATTAAAAATAGATCTTAAAATTCATTATTGTGAACTCTCATGGTTATATTGGTTTTAAATTTATTACTGTGAACACTAAGTGTTATATTATTGAATCATAGTTCAATCATTCTCATAAGAAAATTTGTTATTACGACATTGTAATTACTAAGTAACCATTATCTTAATTGTACAATCAAAGCTTTTTTATAATGTGGTATCTAATTAGCCTAATCTAATGAAAACCATACAAACTTGCAATGCATAAATAATTTTTTTCTTACATGTAACTTCCATCCTAAACCCTTTCGAAAAATAACAGATAAAAAGTAAACTCTATACAAAACAACTAATCTACACCTCATAGATGCCTAAAATTACAATAACCTAAACTTATAATTATTGCTAAAAAAAAATAAAAAATAAAAACCTTTAACCTTGTATGCATGCTTCATTCTAATATATATTGTAATTTTAAATATATTTCTCAAATCCTCACGAAAGAGAACTCTTCTACCAAAATTTAAGTACATATCAAATTGTCAACGTGGTTAGGGGAAATTATATTCTTCTACCAAAATTTAAGTACATATCAATTGTCAACGTGGTTAGGGGAAATTATATATCTACACATTGTCATTATATAAGAACGAGGAGATCTTATATAATTGAACAGAATATATATTGATGAATGAATGATGGGATCCCACGGTGAGTAGTAGATGTTATAAAATTAATAAAATATACTAATAGTATCGATTGATTGGGATCCACTTCCAGGTAATTAGGAAGTATTGATTGTATGATTCTTGAAGGTATCATATTACCTTTCGGAGCCTGACAATTTGTTGTAAGAGGTATTAATCGATCACTGCCACAAATGTTAACATCCTGCAAGGTATCACTATATAAATAGGGGAGTCTTTACCTTTCTTAAAATTTGAAATCCCTTGCTTTCTATTAATGTAGAGACAAATACAAACCTTTATTATTCATTTACCTTAAGTGTCTTCTATTGTGTTTTCTCTTAAGACAATATCCAAACAATAAAAATAAACTTGCCATCCCCCAGCAGATGAATGTTCTCCCTTCTCGATGGCGTTGTGGTGTTTTCAAGAGTCAAAGTGGTAAAATAAATATCAATCATTTTCCTATCCATTTCAATATTATATTGGTTAATATTTAATTCATGGTGGAGATTTAGAAATATAATAATTTTTTCCTATACTCCAATTTTTAAGTCACTTTTACAACTTTAGTCAATATGGTATCATAATATTAAAATAATATTAATTTTGTATTTATAAATTTGAAATATTAAATTTATATATATATATAGATATATAAACAGATTAAATTAAATAAGTGGTGACATATTTATATCCCTATACTCTTTGAATGGATCATGCATGTCATTTATGGATGATTGATGTTTAGAATAAGCCTTTAAAACATTTGGGATTGATGCTTTTGTTGTTGTGCTTTCTCATCTTGCTTTCCTTTTCCTTCAATGTAATTTTGTTCTTGTCTCTAGTTTGGCTTTCCCTTTATTTAATGTGTTGGTGAATGTTTAAAATAGTTTGGAAATGGGAGGCACTATCCACTTAGATTTCTAGCTCAAGCTCATCACTTTACTATAGAAGGAAAAAAATTCGTTCAAATTCAAAGGCCATTGTTTGTAACGTACCGACTATTGTTTGTAACCTACCTATGTTAGAAAGTCGATTTTCCAATTGAGTTAAGTAACTTTTGAGGTTTTAAGCTTTCATAAAATGTTGTTTTGTCACTAATACAAAATTAGGTTTCAAATAAACATTGTTGTTGATGATTGGTATGCATGTTTTCCTTCAAGTGAAGGGAAGAATTCAATATGAAGGTGACAAAGTTGTGATAGAATTGTTTGAATAAAGGTATCTGACTAAAGCACATTGGATATCTTTCAATTACCATACTTCAAGGGTACTTATATCCAAAATAACTAGCAACGTCAACAACATAGGTTCTACATTTCTTGGGAAGAAAACATAACACCCACAATTTATTTCTCCACAATGTTTTGGAATCTACCCAAATCCCTCCATAATGTTTTCCATAATCCCAATCAGTTTCTTGTTTAGCACTTCATCTTGACTATGTGTGTGAAATAGCAACCATCCATACATTAATGAATTTTGATTGCATTGAAATTTCCCCATTTTTCCTTTTGCTCAAGAGAGTGGTTTGTAAATGTATGTTGAAATACAATGGGAAAGGATTCAAACCCATGGTTATAAGATGTAGACACATGTTTGGTGTTTAAAGGTCTAGGTAGAAATGGTCACATATTTGTGATGACATGGTTTAATTTCATTTCTACTGGTTTAATCTCAATTCTGTGTCTATGACTTACATTTGTGTTTATTTGTAGGTGACAAAAATTTATGTAATTGGCATTTTATTAATAGGTATTCTTGCAAGTTCTTCATTGTAATGTTTTTTCCTCTCGTGTTTTATGTTTTTTTTTGTGAACTTGGCAGTCCTCTATTTATATTCTATTTTCAAAAATTTTAAAAACCATTTGCTCAGGTGGTTTACCTGCCCAAAGGAAACCAAATAACCTCCTGTCAACTTTAAACCCTATCCAAAATTTAAATAGGTTTATTGATATCCATCTAGCATCAGTGTTTTGACTGTCAATACTATTATTCTTAGAAAGAAAATTAAACATGTAAATGCATTTCATCAAAAGAGATCATTTTGATATCAAACTGGTTCATTGCTTTGCTCATCATCGATATTACTGGGGTTGGTGCCTTGGCACTAGATCCTGGAATCTCGCTCCACTACTCAATTCTTCACTTCAGGTCTTTTAGAGTCTGTTCAATTTATACCCAGGGCTAGGTTATTTCTGTAGGTATGTATTTGAATTGTCACTATCTTCCTGAGTAGTTCTGCCCTGACTGGTTCCATTTCCTTGTGCTTGTCCTATGCCTCTGCTTTTTCTCCTATAGTTTTCTCTTGGTGTAGCTTCATGGCCCATGCCACCACATTCTTCATTACCCAGTACTGTTGTATGGTTTGCCTGAAAAGGGAATGCCTCCCACAAGTGTTCCCAGGGTCTGACACCATATTTTCCCATTCTTCCATGGGGATATCCCGGTGCTTAATACTGTCATTTATCTCTCTCTCCCAACTCGCGTTCTGGGTTGTAATGTCTGGTGGATTCCCTGCCATGTAAGCGTCAATGATTGCCTTCATATGTTCACCACTTGGTTTCTTGCCTCTTTCCTCATCGGTCCACTTGTTCCTTATTCTGTTATGGTTACTCTCTTTCCTCTCCTAAGGGCCATTTTGCTCCCTCCCTAGATGCAGCTGTCTTTTTCCTGGTGTTCTTTGTTCTGTTCATTGAACATTCCCTATATTTTAATATACTTATCACAAAACTGGTGCATTTATTAGAGTTATAACATTGAATCAAAGCAATTTCCCAATTGCTCATTTTCTTTCCCTTTCCTGGGTTTAGAGTTGATCCTTTTTTTTGCTCGAGGTTGGAAATTTTCATGGGTTTCTTCCCTTTTTCCACCCCTGGCAGCAATTTGTGCGTTGCCTTTCCATTTTAGACGACTAAGTGGGTTTCTCCCTGGATGAGGTCAAGTTTTGTTTCCACCTTTCCCAGGGTCTCCTGGTCTTGTCTACAAGTTTCTTAGATTCGGCTCTCCTACCCTCACCCCTAGATTGCAGGATTGCCTGGATCTCTCTAAACCTTAGGATATTTCCCTCCCAGGTTGCTTCCCATTTGTCTACTAGTTCACTCCACTTCATTCCTACAAGTCCGGTTATGGTCATGTTCTTTCGGGGAATACTATAGGCTTTTATCCCAGGATGGTCCTCTCCCTTCCTGGGTGCAAGACCCTTCCTCCCAATCGCCCTACCCAAGAAATTCAGGTGCTCTGCGGAAATGGTTTTTCCCTTGTCACAGGAAGTTATGATATACTTTTTGAAAGTCTTAAGCATATTCCAATGTGGACTTCCTATTTTCCTACTGAAAATACTTTTGATTCTAGCAGGAGTGTGGAGCGAAAGGACTACATACCAACTTGCTGATCTATTTCCTATCACCTGCGTCTCCTCTCTTCTGCCATCTTCCTTCTCATCATCTTTACTCATGCTCGTTTGCATGCAATTTGCTATATTCTTATTTTCGTTAAGTTTTATCCCTCTCTTCCTCCGATCCCTTGTCTTTACCACCACCTGTCTAGATTTGTTACCAGCACGGATCCCTTCACCCTCATCTCAGGATGCTGCCCTTCTATCATTTTTTTCGTTGCCTCTCATTAATCCACACTTTCTCTCAGCTGCTCTTGCCGTGTTACTACTGTCCTTGTTCTGCCACTTGGTATCATTCTTCTACCAACCTGCCTGCTCTCTGCCTTGCCTTCCTCTCTGTCATTCTCATCCATCACTGCCCCCATACTCTCACACGGTGTACCTTCTCTGCCTTCCTCCATCATCTGCCAGATTACCTGTCTACTCACTTCATTCTCCACATTTGTCCTTTCCCCCACCTGTCCTCTTCCTTCCCCCTCTCGGCCATGCCTCCTCGGTCTCACTAGATTTTCTATGGTGTTCTTCTCTCCTTATTTTTCTTTTTCGAGGAGTTGCATTAAGTTTTCCATCTGCTCCGTTTGAATTAGCTCAGCCTCACTTGCATCCAATGACCTTCCTCCATTCTTGCAATCCCAATTTGCCAAACTGTCTGCTAGTTCACTGCCCTTCAATCTCGCATGGGTGGTGTTAGCCTCCTGCTGCAGCAGGTTATTCATATTTCATGATTGACATTTTTACAGGCCAAATATGTCATACTTTACATGCTGCAATGTTCCATATTTTCTAAACAGTCACCAAGGAAAGAAGGCTACTCAATGTTCATCTACTGCATTCCAATTTTGAAGAGTCATTCTAGTTTTGTACAATTCTCATCTAAAGGGAGGTTCAAACAGCTTAATCTTGGTCTCCCTAGGTTTCAATTTCCTGTTTTAGAATATAGAGAATGAAAATCTGTCCAAACATCTTAATCTTGGTAGATTCTTAGATAGGTAGAGAATCAAAGGAGCCCAACTGCTTAATCTGGGCCCTTGGAAGAAATAAGGATAGTTTGTAGAAAGGAAGGCATAAAAAGAAAAAATTGAAATGTTGGGTTTGCAAGTCTCAGTGCACCCAAACCAAAAGAAGAAAAAAATGTAGGTAAGTAGGCTGGGTAGGTAGTTTTGAGGTTGCAGAATCTTGATTTCTGATCAATTCTATGTTTTCAAAATATCATCTCTACTCAGGTCACAATCATCAGGCAGTTTCATGTGAAGGAGCTCAAATCAGGCATAACTAACTTCCCTTTCTTCCTCTTCCCCAAATCATTAACTAATTTCCCCAAAAAGAGATCAAGATCTGCTTGATATCTCTTAGTTTCATCATTCTCCATGTCATTAGCCTGGGTGAAGATCTGCTTCACTCAAGGAAGATCCATACTTTCTCTACAAAGCTCTATCTCCCCTTTCAAGCCTAAGATCTCTAAAACTTAGTGCTTTCTTGTCATCTCCATATTAACTACTGACATTATTATTTAACTCCCTATATTTTCCTCATCCCCCCTACTAAAACTATATAAATAATCCCCTTATGTAAATATCCCCTCCCCCTGGTTGAAATATAACCATAAGTACTTCTCCGGGAATTACTAAGTCACCTGGACTTTAGTAAGAACCCTCCTTCTGCATAAATTTCTATTCCCAGGTGTTTGGACCCCTCCAAAACAAAGAAAACCCTTTCAAATCAAACCCCCCCCACCCGCCCCCGCGCATTTTTCTTTGGAAAATATTAATGTTTTTTTAATAAATGTCCACCGTGCCAAACACATTCAATCCATTTCCTAAAGTTCAAAACCCACAGCGCCGCGAAAAATTAAACCTTTAACATGCGCACTCTTTTTTTAAACTTCGCGCATCTCCCTTTCCCGTCCACTATCGGATTGCCCCCCCCCAGATCTGACGGCCCTTGTTAACATCGGGCGCCCTATTGTGGTGGTAGGTTACCACCCGATGTCTGACGGTTTTACCGTCGTACACCGGGATAGGTGGCAGCCTCCCATTGCATCAAGCCGCCCCTGACAGAAACCACCTCCGTACCAAAGGCGATCCGATGCATAGGCCAAAACCGCCCTCCCCTCACGTAACAGGAGCGCCACCTCACCCTGCCACGTCACCTCCACTTCACCTCACTCTGCTTGCGCCCAGCCCATGTCACCCTGCCATGTGTCTCTGCCACGTCACCCCGTCGTACTGCCACGTCACCTTGATGACGTCAACATGATGATGTCATATCCGTACCAGAGGACCCCACTGCTGACGTCAGCATGCTGACGTCATGTTGACATTAGCAGCCAAAAAACCGAAAATTTGCTTAAGCGGGAAAGTCGAGCTTCAGAGCTCCGAAATGAGAAATGGAGGCAGTTTTCTCGCGCATCGCTACGGGAAATGGGCCATATTGGGGAATCTTTAGGGAATCTTTTGATTCCTTGGCCCTTTTTGCACCGAAAAGGCCCGAAAATTCCCGATTTTGCCAAATTAAACGTATTTGAATACAGAGAGAGACCAGGAACAAAGATTAAAGAGTATCAGATCAAATATGTAGACAAAAAACACGTCAAAGAGTATCAGGAAGTGGTGAAGACCATCAATGTAGTGGCAAAGTGTATCAGAGGAGATTTTCTCAGGGCTCGAGGCAAATCCAACATTAAAACGAAAGCTCTGAAAGTCAAGAAGCAATTGAAGACGCATTGAAGGCTCACCAGCACAAATGACTGCACATTAAACTCACAGAAGATCAATGGACCGGAACTCAATGCACAGTTATGACAGAACCACTGCACCAAGTCACACAGAACACCTCATCAACTCAACTTGATTCAGTTGCCTCTGGCGCAGCCCAAAGGACTTACTTGCATTTAATTCTAGCAACAATTAGGATTTTAGAAAAAGTTTTTTCCTGCCAACCCGTTTAGGTCAATTGTAATAAATGACTTCAGGTATTTTGCTTATATATACCACCCAGAAAAATGGATTAGGGGTTGGTTGGTCGATTAGTTGCTTGATCTTTGGTATTTCGATATTTTCCTCAGGTGGAGACTCACACTGTAACTGTCATACTTTCTATAACCAAAGACTGCTGAAAGCATGGATTCTGAAATTGTCTGCTGTGTTTAACTGGCCGAGGAGTGATTGTGGAATTCCTGTGCTTCTACATGGTTCAATAAGTGTTTCTTAACTCTGTTAGTTTTTCATGTTTGTTTTATCATCATTCCGCCATCTAAATTGCAAGAAAGAAGAATAGCTTAGGATTTTCTTAGCTGCACCTTAGGCTCAATTTCTATAATTTTTCATGTTTTCATCAAGAATAGTTATGAACATGCATACTTAAATGATCTTGTTTACGTTGTTTCTTTCACTTATGAATGATAACTTAGGAATTCTTAACTTCTCCTAGATAACCATTCATTCACTTCTCCTCCCTGTCTGTTTTTGATAAAAGATTCTTAATTGCCTTTCATCCCTGACCATCATTCCATCCTTTCAGCAAATCGATAATTGTTTCATGTGTGGCTATCCTGCTCCACAATCCTCTTGTGACCAAGAAAACGCGACAGCAAACCTTAATCCATTACTCCATGCCCAATGGTTTGAAACTTATCACACCTTACCTTGCCTCTCTGCTTGGAATTTTCTACCTGGCATACATCTTCCATCCAAACAAAAAATCAAAACCCCTGAACCCGACAGCTAGCCTAAAATTATCATCAAAAAAGTTAAATCATTAAGGGAGAGCCCTCTCTGGTTGCAGGTGGGCTAGAACCTGCAATCCAATGATTGGTTTGTGGTTACCTCGGCCGTATCCCTAAAGGAGCCTAGGGACAACCTGAGTGATAACATAATGGCGACTCCACTGGGGACTTCCTCAGATAATCTCACTAAACCAGTCTGTAGCTCCACAGAGGAAGAAACCAACCTTTGAAAGTCTCGGTTGACCTGTGTTTTTAGAAAAAATTCCCAAAAAATAGATTAGAAGCTGGCTCCTAAAAAGCAAACGCGTCATACAAGATCAAATCCTGATCCTAATTGGCCAGCTATTTTTGAAAATCCAAATTTAATCCCTAAGATCATTAGAAAACAAAAGCAACAAGAAGACCCAACTACTGCGAGTCTTGAAACAGTTCAGCCAAGCGGTGTTCCAACCCCTGTCAAAATTCTATTTCGGTCAACCCCAAGTTCCCATGGTTCATCACCCCCTTCTCCAAACAGCTCTTCTACACCTCCATCCTATACCCCTACTACCACTACCACTCCTTCTACCCCGGTTGTTCCTGTTATCCCAATTGGCCCAGTTTTTCCGCTTATCCCCATTAACATGGCTAATAGATATGCGCCCTTACAGCTGCCTGCTAATCCTGGGGCTATGCCTCAGGACTACCAGACAAAAATTACATATTTTGATGGCACAAACTCTTGCACCGCCCTACAGCATACAAAGAAAATGCAGGATTACTTCGAGAGTTATGAAATTGATGATGACAGTGTGAGAATGAAGATTTTTGTCCAAAGTTTGACCGGTGATGTCATAACCTGGTTTAGGGCACTTACACCCAATTCCATATTAAACCCTGAAGCCTTATACCAGACATTTATTAACAGATGGGAGAAAACAAAAGACCCCCTACATATACTATCTGAATATGATACTATCAAAAGAGGACCTCAGGAAACGGTTTTGGATTACTGTGCAAGGTTCAATAATGTTTACAATGCAATACCACAAAATTTAAGACCTCCACTTAATCTCGCTTTGTACAAATTCCCTGATGGCTTTGATGCTGAGATGTAATATCAGTTAAGGGAAAGAGCCCCTCAAAGCCTTGCGGAAATGCAAGATGTTGCTGTCAGTGTGGAGGAAAATCTAATTTCTAAAAGAAACAGAGCGAGAACTGAGAGAAGAACCACCTTCAAGGAAGAACCCTCAGCCTTCGATCAGAAGCTAGATGCTATTATCAGTGGCATCCACAGGCTGGGAGACATAGTAGACAATGTTGAGAGGAAAACTTCATGGGAAGGCCAACAGCCTAATGCCATAAGGAACCTGAACTTCAGAAAAACTCAAAACACAAACGCTGGAAGGGCCAGCCCCGACCATGATATTAGGCCTCCTTTCCAAGAAAACTATGCGGAGGCATCTACATCCAGTGAGCCCACAGATGAGACTCATATGAACCTGATAGATTCGGAAAATGAACAGCAAATCTTTCTTACTGAAGAGGACCGACAATACCCTGATGTAAAACAATTTCACACCAAGTCGGGAGAGTCTTTCGATTTCAAACAAGGTTATGATACCGCTGTGTATGAAGTACACAAACAATACAAATTGAGAACTAGGACCATTGATGTCCCCGCATCTAGCAGAACAAAAGATAGCAAACAACCCAACAAAATTAAAGACAATGTCACCATAACTCAACCAGCTGATAGCTCTGTCCCAAGCCCGCATCAGGTAACTGTGGAGGATGTAACAGACACACGGCCTCCTATTGATCGACCTCTACCTCCTTCCTCCCCAAAATAAAATCTGAACGACACTCTAAAAAATCCTCCCAAAGCAGAGATACCACAAACTGTCATTCATCATAACATTGACATTCCAAAAGAAAACATAGAGAGTATGCCTGAAAAAGAGAAATCTGCCGCTATCAACGCCAAGAACTCATTGGAAAAACCGTTCAGTTTAGAAGGAGAAATTGGAAAACTCAAGATATCCATTCCCCTCTCAGAACTTGCCAAACATGATGTATATAGGAAACAAATTCAAAGGTCACTTCAATTACCAGAGGTAAGGGATGATGTAAACGTTTTAGACGATACCCCTAAGCTGCTGTTTGGTCCAGAAGTTAACGGAAAATCAACATATGGACCTGTTCCACCTTTTTATGTCAGTCTGCACATACATGACAAAATATTGCATAATACCATGTTTGACTCAGGTGCCTCACATAACCTTATGCCCAAAGCTGTAATGGAAAGGTTGAACCTTGATGTCACAAGACCATACAAAGATCTATATTCCTTTGACTCAAGTCAAGTCAAATGTTTAGGCTT